>LTAE01001919.1:16942-40291 GCA_001647135.1 Pontederia paniculata | reverse complement strand
ACCCCCCAAGGCCCAAACCTTTCCTTAAAACACACACGCTCTCTCACTTAAGACCCCCAAGTCTTTCCTTCAACACTCCCCCATTAGCACCATTAGCACTACTACACACTCTGCTCCTCTCTCTCTCCCCCTGAACCATGAGCGACGAGGAAAAGACCGCTGTCCGCCGCTATGCCTCGCCCTTCCACCCCGTCCGCCTCATCCTCACCGCCCTCCTCGTCGTCCTTCTCCTCGCCGGCGTCATCGCCCTCGTCCTCTACCTTGTCTACCGCACCTCGAAGCCCCAGTTCTCCGTCTCCGCCGCCGCCGTCTACGAGCTCGCCAACGCCTCCTCCTCGTCCCCGGCCAACGTCATGTCCACCAGCATGCAGTTCACCATCGTCAGCCGCAACCCCAACGACCGCGCTTCCGTCTACTACGACCGGCTCTCCGCCTATGTCTCGTACCGGAACCAGCCCATCACGCCGCCCGTCACGCTGCCGCCGATGTTCCAGGAGAAGGCCAGCACCCTCGCCATATCGCCGGTGCTCGGCGGGGGTTACGTGCCCATATCCGGGGACGTGGCCGCCGGGCTGGCGACCGACCAGGCGTACGGGGTGGTGGGGCTGAGGCTCGTGCTGCTGGGTCGCGTGCGGTACAAGTCGGGGCCCTTCCGAAGCGCGTGGTACGGTATGTACGTGCGCTGCGATATGCTTGTCGGCTGCCGGAAGGGGATCGTCGGGCCGGTGCCGCTGCTCGGCGAGCCCGAGTGCCATGTAGACATCTGAAATCGATGTGGTCGTTCACTTACTGTTAAGATTCGCACGCTTCGATCTGTATATAGGAACAGTGGTTTCGGGTTTGGATTGGTGTTTTGTTGTTTTATGTTCGAGCAGTCCATGCACTGTTTCTAATATGTTGGACAATAACGTAGAATGGAGATCATAACGTGATCTTCCACATAACTCTGAAAGAGATGAACTGATTTCTCCTTCTTGTTATTATTGGGAAGCAATAAAAAATATTATTTTTCAATAAAAAATATTATGGTGCATACATAATTAAATTTATTCGATACGATCAGAAATACATAAACCTTATATTTTATATTTTTTAAAATATATATATATATATATATATATATATATATATACTGATGTTTAAGATTATTAACTGATAATTTGGTATTAGAAGAACGTATACTTTGATCAAATTGATGACTCTTAAGATTCAAATTCAAGATTAATAACTTCCGACAATACATAAAATATAGACTCACTAATCATCTGTGCTAACTAATTAATTTTAATTATTATATATATTTGATCTCGTAGCTATTGATTATTACTAATATTTAAATTATTAATTCAGTTCATCATAATCAAAGTGCTACATGGTAATTAATAAGCCCGGCAGCACCCTATTAATAAAAACCTACTGGAAATACTCATCAAACATCATCATGCTGAAAGTTCAATAAGACCTCAAGGAATATTGCCTAGTCAGTCTCAAGCAAATCCTAAATAGCAGATTCAAGTTGTACACTTGAGAAGTGGCAAGGTTGTTGAAGGAACTCTAAAAACTCCAGTTGAGAAAGAAATTCACAAAGGGAAAGAAATTGAGAATTCTGAAGAAGTTCAGCTCGACAGTGATGAAGAATCAAGAGAAAAAGAATTAAAGAGACCAAAGGTGGCTGAAAATTTTGAAAGCCTGAAGAACAAAGTACAAACAGATGAGATTCCTGATCTGTCATTTCCAAAGAGATTCAGTAATATCAAGCAAGATCAGTAGTTCAGGAAGTTTTAGAATGAAAATAATAAAATATCAACCTCTCATTGTCCCAGTTAAACACAGAATATGAAAGTAGAATTGTTGTTCGTCTCTGAATGAAATCGATGGCAAATTCGACTTTTACTTAATTTTAACAGTAGAACAACGAATAATTAATATGATTAAATTAAATCTACCGCTGGACTGCTAGAGGTGCATCTAGCAATTAATTGATAGACGTATTAGATAAGAATATGTAGTGTGGTACTATACGTCTATGCATATATGATGATTGCATTCCAGTAACCTTATTAATATTCTTCATATGATAATATCAATATCGATGTGCTTAAGTGCTTCTTATCTTTTCTTATCCGACAAATTATTATTAATTAGAGGAGAGAGAGAGAGGAAGGGGACCTTGTCCCTAAAGCTTCTATATATCCTCTTCCTTTGAGCCGAAGAAAGTATTCCAGATCAGAATAGATAGATAGAATAGAATGTAGTGCCAACTTTTATTCTTCGTTTTTTTTCCTGCGGCCATGGCATAAAGTTGGTGATGCTTCCATTTTGTGCGGTAGCCACTTGAGAGAGGGTGTTGTGACTTTTGCTTCTTTTCCGGTGCCCTAACACCTTGCAGTTACTGTGGTGGACTTGCATTCCAGGACTATCAACAATATTATTTTTTTCATTATCATCATAACTTTGCTTAATTCGTAGCATCTCAAATCATATATATTAATTAAATAAGTTCTCAATAAAAAAAATTATTCACGCAAAATAAATCAAATCAGAAATCTACGTAAACGAGAAAGAGTCACTCGTCTCGATTTCGAGAATGCATAATGTATTGAGTTAACTTTTCTCTTAATTATGAGCTTTCAAAGTTCCAACTCAAGATTTATAATCAATATCGGAATTTAACTCATGATATCAATTTATTGGGGGACAGAATGTTAAAAGTTAATATAATGATATTTTCTCTCTTCTACAACCCTCATATGTGGTGATAAGACGATGAAATTGGGGATGATCTATCATCCACTAACTTCAATACATACCTTTTACCTGTTCATTTGTAATCTTATATGAAAAAAAACTAGTAATATGATGACATATAATTAATATGTCTTAGTAACATTTTTATTATGATTTTCTTTACACTATCCCTTTTTTGTGTTAAGTTCATAGCCATCTTTTGTAATTGAAAAACAAGGCATGTTACCTTGCTACCTGAGCATGCAATGGGGTGCATGGTGTGTTAGAGCACAATATACACATCAAAGTCATTCTTTCTCTTTACGAGTGCTTTGACGCGTCATCAGTACATGCATTACGTCAATAATTAATAGTTGACCTCGTCGCCCAAATTGCTATCATAAAAGTGCTTGTGGCATTTAATACGCATTCAAACAAAATAGTAATTGATGTAAGAAGCATTTTTTTCTCTCGTTTAAATCGTGGAATCTTGAAGCTCGATTCCCATAACTATAAAGTAGTACTCGAGGATATTTAATTAGACATTATTTTATGAAAATCATGTTAATTAAGCAAAGTAGCTTTTTAGTTTTTTTAGAATCTTTATTTAACACGACTTCGTGGAGTCATAAAGAAAAAAAAAAGAAATATGCTAAGAATTTCAGATTGGGCAGAAAGCGTGTAGCGGATTTTTAGTGTAGTGCGTGAAGCGCATAAAAAAATAACGATTTTTTTTTGTAATTTTTGTTTAACATTGTAGTATCGTTATTTTCTGTGAATTGAGATAGAGTAATAAGAAGCTAAATAAAGAAATATCAAATTCGAGTCAAAATTTTATTTGGAGCATCACCTATTACAATCAATTGTGTGACTCGAAATGATATATATTAATTTGGAGAACAGGGCCAATTAAATAATAATAATAAATTTAAGCAAAATAACATTCTATGTCCAAACGTAACTCTTCGTCTCTAGATGTCTATTTTCCTCAACGAAAACACATCCCAAAAATCCATAGCCCACGATTAGGTTAAAGTAGCTCGATCTATCCGACGATCACTGTGGATACTCGAAGTAGTGGAACGTGACTCGTGTTTCTTTTATGTTGGCAAGTTTTTTCGATTAATTATTTACGAACTAGCTAATCAAGTTAGGGACATATTTTACTTACACAAATATATATAGATGGATATCTCTAAATCTAGCGAGTGAATACATTTGTATATCTACATAATTACCTCTGTATAAAATTAGTAGAGGCAATTGAAGTGACAAATCATTCATATGAGATCTCAAATTTTATTTTTTAAGTACGTAAAAAATTTTGTTCAACGCTTCACTCGATATAAATTTTGTAGCACGCGCATGATAATTGACGAAACTGAACTATATGTTATCCTTAGTATGAGCTATTAAGAACAATATAACATGAAAGGAATGATTATTCCCCACTGGCACTTTAGTCGGCATCGAATCCAATTCTCCATAAATCGATCCAACTTGATTCGAACTTTGGTACAAAGGGAATCCATCTTTGGTCCATCGCCAACTGAAAGAGAATGCACTCGGATTGCCATCTGTACCTCCATCGTATGTTTAATACGTGAAGCTTCCAACGGGGGCGAGAACTTTTCGATATAATATATATATATATATATATATATATATATATATATTATACTAATAATTATAATTAATAAATAAAATAAATTTTAATAAATTATTATAATTATTTAACTGGTATAATATATAGATGATTTTGATTAACATTTAGAGGTTTAAAGTTCAAAATCGATCTCTTTCAATTTTTTGTAATTTATTATTATATATTTTAATCTCCTCTAACTTTTTTTTGGAGTCCCCCCTTGACTTCCATTGTAACTCCCCATATCTTTTCATATAAAAAATATCCTTATAACCGAATTCAAATTCAAATCACTCATATTTTATCTCCTCATATTTTATCTCCTCAAAAGATATTTTCATAATTAGGAAATAAAAATCAGAATCTTAGTTATTTCAAAATTTGAAATTTATTTAAATATGAAATATTCAGTGATTGTCCAATAAATCTGAACTCTTAGAATATAAATACACCCTTAGGGGTTTGAGCCATAAATTTTTATTTTGAAAAATGTGGTCGGCCCTAGGTAAGAGGATTTTTTCTCTCTCCCCATGTTCATTCTTTCTCTTCTTCTTTCTCTCATCCCATGGATTTTATTCAGCCTAGGAGAATAAGATCTTGGATCTTAACAAGAGAGACGCCGAAGAGGACGTTTCCGAAATACTAGGACAAACTCCGAGGTATGTTCCTTGACGGATTCCTAGAACATAATATGTTGTGATAGATCATTGCATGTTTTCCTGGATTTTTCCCCTTGTTCTTATTTAGAGATCTATATTATATTGTATGATCCGCATGACGAAGATCTCTCATGAAACGGGCCGTTTTGATCCAACATGGACCGCGTTGGTTAGACACGCGGTAGGATCTAATGGCGAATGTGGCCGGTCGGCGTGGTGCGCGGCCGAGCACGTGCCAGGCGCTACGTGCGCCTGGCGGCGTAGATTTTGAGGCGCAGTGCGCGTCTGCCGGCGCTGCTCACGGCCAAGCGCGGTGCGCGCCTGCCGACGCGATGCACGCCCATGGCGGAGGCGGAACGCGACCACGCAGATGCGCTGGACTGACGGACGGGGATGACTGGAGACGCGGCGATGCTGCGCGTGGCGCAGGGCATGGTGGGCGAACGTTATGCATGACGGGCGCGATTTGACAAGCGATAGGACACGGTGGTGGCGTGAAACCCTAGAGAACTGTGTTCCGCTCCATCTTAGTTACTGTTGTGTTGAACCTCCAGAAATGACCAGGCGACGCGGAGTTTGAAGACGGACGCGGTACGCAGCCAGCGACCTCGGGCACGGAACATGGCGATACAAGCAGATGACACACGTGCGACACGACGCAAAAGATTCAAGGGGACGCGGAGCGTGCTAGGTGGATGCAGAGCGCGTACGGCGACGTAGAGCAAGGGCGAGGCGAATGAGACGGATGTGGCGGCGAAAAGCCCTAGACACCGCACTGGCCGCATCAGACTAACGCGGTTCACGTTGATCCCATCTGACACGGGCCGTATTCTGACCACACGGCCCGCGTCCTAGACTCAGTTGACAGAACTAAATCATTGATTTAATTCCTAAAGACCATGTTGAGGTAATGGTGCAAGATTAATAACACAAGTAGGACGTCGACCATTGTTTAGGAGCTGCTAGAGTTAATATATAGGGCGGGTAGCGTGGCTGCTACCTGGTTCCTGTTGTTCAGCCTGCTCCCGCTGTTCAACAAAGAGGATTCACGTGCATCCTCCCCTTTTTGGGCATTGGCCGTGGTAGTGCACCACCACTGGCAGTCGGCGTACCTGAAAGACTCATGAGCGATTAATTAATTTACCCCAAAGTCATCTGAACTCATTAATGGGATAAGATCTAAGATTTCTAAAGTGATTCATATTAAAGTACTTACACTAATACAAGGATATTGTATTATGTCCTGATGTTGTTCCAGGACAGAGTATAATCCTGATGTTGTTCCAGGATATGATTTACTCTATCTGAGTTATGATGTTGTTCCAGAACATGAGATACAATCCTGATGCTGTTCCAGGATATTGTCATTCCCTGATGTTGTTCCAGGGTAGATTATTTTCTGATGTTGTCCCAAGATAAATGATAGATTTTACCTAATATTGTTCCAGGTTAGATGGTAGGTATGAGCACCTGATGCTGCTCCAGGAGAGTAGAACTATACATTTGTAGTTGGCAGGCTTAGATCACATTGTTTGACCAATGATCCTTATCATAGTAAATAAGCTTGATTATTCATGCTAATGATTATTATTTATCTTATGTACTTGATGCCTTACATACTGAGCATTTTATGCTCATAAGATATTGTTTCTCCTGTGTTGAATCTCACAAATAACTAGGATGTGGTGGATTCCTGATGCTGGTGGTGTGCGCGACAGTTGTTGCTCGTGGTAGATACTATATGCACATGGATGGACTTTTGAGTCTCATTTATCATTAAGTCTCTCTATTGTTGGTTTATTGAGTTGTATGGCTATCAGCCAACATATTGCACTCTTTGTTGTTGAGAGACATATAGACTCTTTATTTATTTATCTTCCGCATTTTATCTATTGGACCCTTTAGTCATCTCAGTCTTGTTTCCTTTTCTACATTTATTCCGTAATTTTTTGTTGGCTAGTCAAAGGGTCAGAGCATAAGTAGTCAAAGTAGCGTCCCTATGTCCACATCTTGGCCACGTGGTGGGGTATGGGTTTGGGGGCGTTACAGTTAGGTATCAGAGCCTAAAGTCGGGACTCTCTTGACGTCCATGGTATAGTTAGTGTGTCCATGTGTCGTACACCACAAGCAGTCGCAGCACCAACCAAAAGTATGTTTTCTTTTAGTAAGACACTAAGATTGTTATTAATGATATGATTTATTTCTGACATGATTATCTTAATGACATAAGCATATAGATGGCTCCTAAACATATTGTTAGTCATTAGATTGGAGCCACCCAAGATCAGGAAGAAACTATTATCTCCTATATAATATTTAGGAGGAACATGAGCTCAAAGAAAGTTTGAACTCATAGGACCAAATGTCTTTAAGAAAAGAAATGAGCCTCAAGGGACTAGATGATAATTTAACACCAAACATATGATGAAGTTTAATTTATGTTCTTGTCCTATTGATTTTAGAGAGGTCATGTGAGGGAGGAATTTTATTGTCTCACATTAAGAATTTTCTAGTGGTGATTATAAAAATGACTTCACGAGAAACTAGACAAAAAAAGGGAGTCAATGATATCACACCTATATATATATATATATATATATATATATATGTATATGAGATTATGATTGACAGATAAAATGAATGATAATAAAGAATGATTGTCAAGAATTAAAGTTTTTGGATATCTATTGGATGTGAGATACTTAAGTAACTTTTGAGGATCTAGAATGTTAAAGGTGAAAATTCTATGAATTCAATTATGATGAATAAATTAAAGATTAAAGTGATGAGTTACATGGATGAACTTCCATGTAATGCATAGGAAGAGCATTTCATTTAAGGAAGTTAGAATTTCATGCCTGTAGGATGAAATATGAACCACTAGATGAATTTAATACTTAGTATGCAGTGAAACTTAAATTGAGATTTTTTGCCTATTGATTTCATATAGGTCATCAAAGGAAAGAATATGATTGGACATGATTCAATTGGTCTTATTAAAGATACCTATGCATGTCATATGGAGATTTCTTACATAGTAATGCAAGACTATGGTGGATGATTGTATAGATGAATTAGGACAACATTGTCTAAGATAGGTGACAATCAAAGACACACATAGGCAAATGTAGGGTGTCTATATCCTTTGAGTAAAGCCACTATCAAATCGTCCATGATTAAAGTTACATGTGAGAACATGAATTGAACATTTTTTTCTTATCCAAATACCATGTATGATATAAAAACAGTTAGATTATGAAGTCTAACTTCTATATGATCAAGGAACATCCAGATGCAAAGAAAATTATGATCAAACTATAGATCTTGTGCAAAGTAAAAGTCCTTATCTAGATACAATATCCAAACTACCACTTCTAGGATATGACTAAGTTGCATGATCGTATGCCTTGATCCCTGTACTTAAATAAACCAGGAGGTGTCATATGCTACCTAAGAATTTACCTTATCAAGGATGTACAAAGATGAGTATGATCAAACATAACTATGCAAATATTGAGTATGATTGAGTAGATTAAATTTGAAAAAATCAAAAAGGACGATTGAGAAATTATTAAGGAAATATATATTTTCAAACTACGATAGAAGAGGCTTAAGTTGATTAGTATTATGATGCATATGGATAATCATGAATGACAAGAATTGATGATAAACATAAGTTTAGTATAGCAAAGTAAGTGCTGATAGATATTATTACTAATAGAATGTAAAGAAAAATATTGATTATTATATATAACAATATTTTTAAGGAGGTTATCTGTCATCTGCCGAACAAGATGTGTTGCTCCTGTGTTGAATCCCACAGATAACTAGGATGTGGTGGATTCCTGATGCTGGTGGTGTGCGCGACAGTTGATGCTCGTGGTGGATACTATCTGCACATGGATGAGCCTTTGAGTCCCATTTATCATTAGATCTCTCTATTGTTGGTTTATTGAGTTGTATGGCTACCAGCCAGCATATTGCACTTTTTGTTGTTGAGAGACATATAGACTCTTTATTTATTTATCTTCCGCATTTTATTTATTAGGCCCTTTAATCATCTCAGTCTTGTTTCATTTTCTAGATTTATTTCGCAATTTTTAGTTGGCTAGTCAAAGGGTGAGAGCATAAGTAGTCAAAGTAACGTCCTTGTGTCCACATCTTGGCCACGTGGTGGGGTATGGGTTTGAGGCGTTACATCCATCTTATTCGAGTTAATTTTATATGGAAGAAGGGAGAATAATGTGTCTGTTGTCAAGAAAAGTTTGGCGTTTTTTTTTTCAGTTTCCATGAATCAAATACTCGTTGCTGCTTCTTGCACGAGGATTGGATTCTAAAGTTACCCTTGTCAGCCCTTTTTATGATGCATAACTATATATGAAAACTTTATGATTTATTTTTTTATATATTTTCTGGAATTTTCTTTTTTTTTCTTAACCACATTCAAACTATTTTATCATTTGAAGTAATTTGTTTTGTTTGCAGTGATTTTGACAACTTTGTCCGAAATCAGTTTGGCTATATTAAGATATCGCCGTTTTGTTTAGTTAGTGGCTTAGTGCTTTCAAATTGGTGCTGATGTCCTCTTTGCATATATTAAGATATCGTTCATTTAAAATGCCAAAATATACACATCTAATTAAAAGGCCTGTTTGGGTGTATTTTTAGCTTAAAAACATGATGTAGATCCAAAATCATATATAAAAAATAAGACATAACATCTTTTTTCTTTTCCATTAACAAAATTCTTGATGTGCATTTTCTCAAAGATAGTATTGAACACATTAATGAAAAAAGAATCATGGTAAACTTAGTTTTACAAAAATAAATCTTTTTTACATTTTCTTTAAACTCATGAGAACTTTCTCATAGCAATGAAAACACAATACAAAAATGAACTCGTCAATGTAGACCTAAAATTTTGAAAAGAAGTGATTGTCTCATTAAATCAAGACATTGTGTAACTTGATATAATCAAACTATCCTAGCTTGTAACTTGATTATATTCAAAATATTGTGACAGATCCATGGATCTTGTCAATTTAGTGGTCCATGCCAATATATAGATCAGCGTCTGCACAGTTTTTTTCATGCAGGGACATCCTAGTTTGGGTTTAACAAAGACTAGGCCCGGCCCAACGATTGGAATGTTTATGTTAAATATTTTCTTTTCCTATCCATCTCAATCGGGTCAATGGTTCTTATCCCGTTACTAAATAAACTAACTAATTATTAGTTATTTTAATTATGCAAATTGTAAAGTTTATTGATAATGCCTTGAATTTTAACTCAGTGATAAATCCTAGATGTTTCTCAGTGCATCACAATCGTTCGAATAATTGAGACGACGAAATTGACGAAGGTCTCGCTATATAAACTCTAATGTTTCTATTTCTTATTTTGTATTGAGATTCCCTATACAAACATTTTAGGATTTAAGTTATTCTATATTTTGTAATCATCTATTATTTCTAACAAAAAGAAATTACTCAGCCGTCGCTCGAGTACGTAGCTCAGTTAAGAGTGAATCTCGTAAATCTCGTGTCTTATGTGAACTTGTCTTTCTCTTTCTCGTCTCATATCCGCAACATCTACTAACTTGAAATCATTTTAACCTCAAAATTGAGTGCTGCTTAAATTAGTAAGGGGTACATATTCGGTAAGAACATGCAAATATTAAAGAGGAAACTTTTAATCATCAAAGTAATATTAGACTCTTTTAAAATCTCGCCATGCTCATGCATTGTGTTTGACTATTACTAAAGGTTGGTTACATGGAGATTAAACTTTGGATTGAAAGGCGAAAGGAAAACTAATAACTTAGAGTTCGAGCATCAAAATCATTAGTAATAGAAAAGAAATATTAGCAACTGAGAACATAGAACATTAAAGATACCTTCAAATAATGATTTTAAAATTTAAATTCAAAAACTATTGGAAGTAACATTTTACCTCCAAGCACTCCAAACCAAGTGTTCCATATGATCCTATCACTCCACCATTTATTTTCACAAAAAAAAATCATGAAAATAATTTGTCTATCGATTGAAAATGATACTTAAAAATATTAATTACACTTTTATAAACAAAAATATATTTTTCTCATAAAATCTCATCTTCTACAAGACAATTTTACTTTACATTTAAAAGATATATTAAAGAAATATGAAACTAAATCACCTTCCGAAAATTCATGCCCTTTATAAAAAAAGTTTTAATAAAAAAAGAAACTAAGCTTCAACTTTCATTAATAAAAAAAAATAATAATTCGAAATTTTAGAATTACGAAAATAATTCACCAGCCCAAATTTTTATTTCGTAGGTCGTGACGTGAAGCCTCAGTCAGAAGACCGCGTCAGTCACGTCTCGCGCCACGACCAAACGGATCCCCGCATAAAACCGTGGCGTCCACCCTCCGTTCCGTTTCCTCACACCACTCATATGCTCTCGTCAACATAATACCTCAACCCGTCTCCACCCGCTCACGAAATTTGCTTCCCCAAAATACCCTCTCCTGCCCTCGTCTCACACGTTGAATACTGCTATCAATACCCCAAAGTGCGATGGCACTTGTCGTCCACTTAAATTTTGGTATCCAGGAATTTTGACCTGTGGGTGTGTTCCTCATCGTAATTTTATTTTCTTCGCATTCACAAAATAAAGAAGCCATCTTTGAATCGTTCAGACGCTCTTCGATCTCTCTCTCTCTCCTTCGACGTATCGTTTATGCCAAAATTTCGCTATAAAGTTCTTGCAGCGTCCTCCGCATTCGAATCATCGTCTAGGGTTTCCACAGGCAAGCATTACTCCCCAATCATCGGCGCTCTCTCATCGGTATAGTTTGGGATCAACCTTCTTATTCGAGTGTTTTATCACTTAATTGTGTATGAAAATGGTCTTCTTTTTAATCTCCTGGGTTACTTTGTGTGTGCATTCCATTTGTTAGCTCTGGATCTGTTAGCTTCTTTGTTTGTGTGTGGTATTGAATTTTGATGCACGGGGGATTATGGCATTCTTGATTCTTCTGCATCTGGAGCTCCAGTGATTGAAACTTTATCGGAAATAGCTCACGTTTTGTTTGGCTGAAGTTTTTATTCATGGCGAATTTGCATACATACGTTGATAGGTATGCCTCGAGTAATTTCCTGTTGTTGAATTGTTTCTGTTTCCTAGCGAACTGGAAAAGTGAGTTTTTTCGATGCATTTGAATGCAAATACTTATGGCATTACAATGTCTATTGCGTTTAGATTCTAAAGATTGATTTTTTCACCACAATGCTAATACATATGTTATTTTTCCCATAACAAAGGACTTAATTCGATTTTTACCATCATCAAGTTCAATGGTATTGATCTGCATGAAATCTCTTCTCAGATTGGAAGATTATTTGTTAATAGCACCCTGTGGACATTTCTCGGCCTCTCCTAATCCACCTGTTGTGGCGCCTAGGAATTGCCCTGCTCGAGTTTGAAATATTTTTTAGTGTGATAACAATGATTTCCAACGTTATGGATGTGATGTTAGCGACAGTAGATTGGGCGTCAGGGAGGTTCCATGCTCCAAAATCCCGATTGGTGGTCTTTGGTGTTCCTATTGATGGTAAGTTTCCTTTGCTATTTGTGCACTTGCATCTGCAAATTTGATATCCTAGTTGTTGTTAGAATGAAAATTTGAAAGTAATTTATGCGTCGTCTCTTATGTTTAAAGGTCACCTTGTCATGGAAGCCCTTCTTGTTGTGGTCATTCTATTTCAACTGTCAAAAAAGA
This sequence comes from Pontederia paniculata, assembly GCA_001647135.1. Taxonomy (NCBI): domain Eukaryota; kingdom Viridiplantae; phylum Streptophyta; class Magnoliopsida; order Commelinales; family Pontederiaceae; genus Pontederia; species Pontederia paniculata. The sequence goes on along the minus strand of LTAE01001919.1, from coordinate 27,492 downwards.
GTTACAGGCACCCAAAAAAGCCACTAACAGAAAAGGTGAGTGGCTGGTTGTTGTTTCTTATTGTCATTTTGGCTTGGTATTGTTGTTAAATTATTACTCTCGTTGCATCCTTTCTTTCCCTTTTTATTTTTATGTAAAATTGAGGACCTTTAGAACATCTGGACTTACATAGATACTATGACCAATTCACAAACAACCATCATTTCGCATCCCTGTGGCCTATCCTAGTGACTGCAATTTGTGATTAAGGATTTTAGTAAGTATGCTGAATTATGAAGCTTGTTTGTTCTCAAATATCTAAAACTTCTTATCTCTAGGTCTGACTAATTTATTTTCATGTTAATCTTTAGTGTCAATACTTTGTTTATGCACTTCTAAGCTTATCTTATATGGCATTGTTCATTGCAGGATTTGACTTGTAGGGGACTATTAAGAACTTTCTAATAAATTCCATGACCTGCTTGCAGGAAATAGATGAACTTTGTGAAGAATGGGTCCCAGAACCTCTCCATCCTCCTATTACTGAAGAGATGCGAGCTCAAAATCCTATTTTGGAAACGTAATGTTCTAAATATTCTTCTTTTTTATGCATTCTCTACTGCCTTAGAAGTTTGGCATTTAAAAATACAGGTTATAGGCTGATTTTTCTAGTTCACTACCATGCTATCCATTTAACTTAAGAAATACGTTTATTTTTTTCACCCTGATTTTGCTCAATTTATCTTTTTGTTTTTTATATTCACTCCCATTTGATGTATGTATCATGTTTCTTTTATTCTTTTTTCATGGTACTCTTTTTAGGAGGCTTTTCCTTCCTGGTACTCAACCAAGAAAAAAAATAGTTGCATTGGTATTATGCCTCATATAAAAAGATTATCAGTTAAAACTCCCTTCTAACTGAAAAAGGGCTATTAGTTAACCTTCTTCACGTATACATATTTAATAGATTATTTCTATTTCCCTTTTGGATGGATGAATACTTGTATACAATTATGGTGTTTATCCTTCCATACACTACTATTATCATATGTGAATTAAGTGATGTTCTCATGTATCTTCTCCATTTATGACTGTTATTGTGTGGTTGAAATGCAACTCAATTCTGCTCCTTAGTTCATGGGCTCATTAAGTTTTCTCCATGCAGTGCTGCAGGACCTCATACTGTCATTGATGGGAAAGAAGTTGTGAATTTTGCATCAGCAAATTATCTTGGATTGATAGGCAATGAGAAGATAATTGTAAGGATCCTTATGCTTCAACTTCTCTATATCATACATCTGTTGCTTTATATAGATGAGTACATGATATTGACAAAGCTTTATCAGGGTTCCTGCGTTGGATCATTGGAGAAATATGGTGTTGGTTCTTGTGGACCTCGTGGTTTTTATGGGACAGTAGGTAAAAGCTTAACCAATTAATATGCTAATCCACCTTTACATCTGCCAATATCATCTATCGCTTATCATCTTAATGATACTGAAGACACAAGTTTTCTTTCAGATACACATCTTGATTGTGAAACCAGAATTGCCAAGTTTCTGGGTACCCCAGATTCAGTCCTTTACTCCTATGGAATTTCAACAATTTTCAGTGTTATTCCAGCATTCTGCAAGAAAGGAGATATCATTGTTGCGTGAGTGTGTTTTCTTTTTCTATTTTACATATTTGTTTCAACCTCTGGTAAATCTGATAGAGACTAAAATATATGAACAATCAATTTAATTCCTGTAACAAGAGAAAACATTTCTGCTGTTTACTGATTGAATTTTTTTTGGTGAGGGTACTGATTGAAAATATTTTAAGCCTAATTATTTTGTACACTTACATTTTTCACCCGAGATTTTAAATCATTTGAACATCTATTAACTCTCATTCAAGGAATGTTGTTTAGGATCAACTCGCCCTTTCTATTTCATCATCCAAATTAAAGACGGGTAATCACTTTGCAGTGATGAAGGTGTCCACTGGGCAGTTCAAAATGGGCTATACCTTTCAAGAAGTACTGTTGTGTACTTCAAACATAATGATATGTCATCACTAGAGAAAACTTTGGAGAAAGTTACCCGAGGAAATAAGCAAGCTGAGAAGATGCGACGTTACATAGTTGTGGAAGGGGTCTACCAGGTATATGATGATTATCCATGTTGTTTCATTTCTTTAACATTCAAACTGAAAGAATACCTCTGTCGAGTTCGGATTCAAGTAGTATATTAAAGCATATAACGGAAGTGACTTTTTAGGAAAACAAACGAAAAATACTTTCCATGTTTGCTTTAACATCAGAGCTGTTCTTATACAAGATAGAGATATACATAAAGAAGCCTTGCGAGAAGAACCAGTTTTAGATTTGGAGTTCTTTTCATCCTCTGCTGAGTCTTTTTCCCCTGATATGATTGCTTTTCTATCTTCAGAACTCTGGTCAAATTGCTCCTTTGGACGACATTGTGAAACTAAAAGAGAAGTACCGATTTCGAGTGATATTAGATGAAAGCAATTCATTTGGCGTACTTGGAACCTCTGGAAGAGGCCTCGCAGAACAGTGCGGAATTCCTGTAAGTCTCATCGACCCTAAAGTGCACGAAGTTCACTTGTGTAAACCCACCTAAGTGTAAAGTTCACTGCTTTATCATTTTATTTACCGAAGAGTTTTTTTGACCATTTTAGATTGAAAAGATTGATATCATTACTGCTGGAATGGGCAACGCATTGGCGACAGATGGAGGATTTTGTACCGGAAGTGTCCGAGTTGTTGATCACCAAGTGAGAATAGTAGATACTTGTAGTTTGCACCATATATATTCATATATAATGCTAGGTATATAGTAAATTTATATCTAGTTGTAACCAATTATATTAGTAGGATTTCGTTTAATTTTAATTGATTGATGATTTTGGCTTTTGTAGCGCCTCAGCAGTTCTGGTTACGTTTTTTCTGCATCTTTGCCTCCATATCTTGCAAGTGCTGCAATTACTGCTGTTGATTACTTGGAGGAGAATCCGGCTGTCCTGTCATCATTGAGGAGCAATATTGCTTTGGCACTGAAAGGTAAGTCTTAGAAATTCAGTATTACATACAAGGTTTTTGAGAGGGTAGTATGTATATTACATAAAAGGTATAAACATTTGTCCTGAACTCAGCTTATTCCATTGTCAAATACAGCTTTTTCAGACATCCCAGGACTTGCCATTGCAAGCAATCCTCTATCACCCATCGTCTTTCTAAAGCTAAAAAGATCAACTGGCTCCATGAAAGGAGATTTGAAACTACTTGAAGAAATTGCTGACAGAGTACGTGTACTCACACAAACGCCTGTTTCTGTGTTTCTGCAATAGAACTGCAAATCACAAGTGCCAGCAAGGAGATAGATGGGTTCTCCTATTTGTGAGTTATATATGTACATCTTATGCTTCTACTGATGCAGGTCCTGAAGGAAGATGCTGTTTTTCTAGTAACAACCAAAAGGTCCACGCTGGACAAGTGCCCTCTACCAGTGGGCATTCGAATATTTGTGTCTGCCGGTCACGATGAGTCGGATGTGCTGAAAGCTGCCAGTTCAGTAAAGAGAGTTGCAGCATCAGTTCTGTGTGGATGATCGATTCAGCAGCAACGGAGGATAAAAATAAATAAATAACAAAAACTATAAGTTATCTTCACTAGGTCTCGAAATTCTTTAGTAGTGGTCAAAGAATTTGTATATCATATATGAGCAATACAGGAAGGAAAAGAATGTGTATCAGTAGACAGAGTTTGTAAATTTATGCATACAATTCTTAACTAGCAGCCCTTTTCTCATATTTTTCAATCTCAGATTGTGCAACTTTGTATAACTGTCATTCCTGGGTGCTTTATTGAGTTATGACCTTAATGATCAAAACTAAGGATAGTGCAATTGATTACTTTTCAATGTTACAGCAAGAGCTAGAAACAAATTTACTGAATTAAGCCTTCATAAACATGTTACTTGCAGCTCTCTTTGCTAAAAAGTTATATTAATCAAATGTTCATTAACCCTTCAGTTGCAATTCTCACATCCCTTCATGATACATGAAAACAATTAAAATCACCATATATACTCCCAAACTTAAACAGGATACCCCTGAAAACTCGCTATGCACTTGGTTGGGGGCAAACATAAATATTTCAATACTATTTGCAGCTTTCTTTTTTTTACGTTAATTATAAGAAAGAAAGTTAACCAGTGATATATATCTTGGTTTCTCTCACCAAGTCAACATATGCAAACCTCACCAGGTTGAAGCGACTACCACCATAACAAAGGTTCTAGGTAATAGATTGCTTTAGGTAAGGAACATGATTGAACTGACAGGATAGAAGAAGCAACCAGAAACGGAGAGGGGCTAATGATTTTTTTTTGTGTGAAGAAGAAAAGGCTAATGATAATTATAGTTACATAAGCAAATTTCCAAACATATTCTTCATATGTCCTTTGTTCATTTCATAGTCCTAAATTCCATATTTGTCAAGGGTGTCATTTATGCATGGCATATTTGATGGTATCTTGAGAATTTCACTGTTTGCCAACAATGGAATCCTTTTTCATCCTACACTCTGAACTTTCCAGTAATATTATTTATGAAACAGAAAATGCAATCAAATAGGAAGCAACAAAAATCAGTTTTCCCTGATCCAAGGTCCAAACTAACAGCTAAACTTTATATATTTTATTGAGAGGTTATATATGTGACTAGTTTCAATTTTCAAAAACTATATGACTAGTTTCGGATGGCTGACTTTCTTCGTTTTTCTTGTGCATTTCATCCTGTTATGTTGAAAAACGAATATTATGGTAAATGATGAAATAATGAGATAGCTTATAAGTGCCATCATTATAGGAAACATATAATAGGAAGGAATCAACATTTTAGTCCTAACAAAACTATTAATATATCACGATGTAATATGTTCATGTGAAAAGAAGGGTAATACACATTGTCCTACAAAATGAAAACATGGTAACAAATGACAACTCCTGCCTCCATTAAACATTGCTAGCATTTTGATTTTGAAGGCAATGCAATCAAATTCTAGTTTCCATATATGTATACATTAATTAAACCAGAAAAAAATTATTGAATATAATAGAACAAAATTATATGATTGCTAACCCATAAAATAAGAATTAGAACAGTTCAAAGGCAGAAAACAGAATTGAATCCTCATGATCTTACACAGACATGATCAATCCTCAGGGCTGCTGTGTGTTGCCATGATCCTCCTGAATCCATTTCCAGAAGTGTTGCTTGACGAAAACGGCATCCTCCATCTCTTCAACACTCTCTCCATTCTCCGCCGTCGAGAACTCCTCCTCCTCCGGCAGCCCGTCCACTTCGGCGTCGACCGAGTGCAGGACGTATCTCGCCTGCAGTCCCGGGTAGGAGGCCGAGTCCCTCTCCTCCACCCTCGTCTGATACGACCCCGGCAAAATGCGCACCGACTCCTTCCCCAATTCCTCCCACACCGCCCGCACGACGGCCTCCTCCACGGCCTCCCCGGGTTTCATCTTCTCCGACAGGGGCCGGAATCGGCGGCGAACGCTCCCGTCGGAGAGCAGCTGGTGGGACTCGACGAGGACGGCACCGTTCCGCGGGTTGCGGATCCGGACGGTGGCCACGTGGACGGCGCGGAGCGGCGTGAAGGGGGCTCCTTTCTGGTCGTTGGACTCAGATTGGGGCTCGAGGAGGAAGGTTTCGCCGTGAGAGAGCTCCAGCCAGAGATTCCGGAGAGACTTGGTTCCCGGGGCGACGCCCCAGGAGGCGAGGGCGCCGGATGGGAGGCGGGGGCGGAGCCAGTCGGAGAGGGACTCCGCGGAGGAGAAGGCGAGGGAAGGGGGCGGCGCACGAGGAGGGGAGGCCACGCCGGTGGGCCGCATCGATGGGGGCGAGTGGAGAAAGCGACCGTGGCGGCGCTGGGTGATGGAGGAGGGAGGGGCGGATGGTTTAAGAAAACAGAGGACGGAGACGGCGGCGGCGAAGAAGATGAGATTGGGCGGCGACACAGAAGCGGCGGCGGAGACGACGGCGGCGATGAGATCGGCGGCGAAGCGGGGCGGCGGAGGAGGGGGTGGTAGCATCAGGCGCGGAGGTGCGTGCCTCGATGGCAATTGGCAACAACTACGTCAACTCGTACATCGATCGATACCTAAGATTTTTTTTTTCTTTTGTGAGGCGGTTGGTTTTTAAAGTCAGAAGAGCCTCAAATAGAATAATAACTCGTGTAGCTGCTTACAAATTGCACCCAAGCAAACCACAAAAAGTTGAACTGATATTTTTTTTTGGGATTTCCTTGTCATCAACGATTTCTCGACAACACCGATATAAATATTCCAAAAAAATTATTTATAGCCTGCTCAATAATTATGACGAAAATAAAATAAATTATAAAAGAAAATTAGATTTTGCGTTTCAGGGAGTTCTAAAGTTGCGCTGACTCTGTATGGCATATATTTTTATGCATCGAATCATCCTGATATAAGAAAATACAAATAAAACAAGCACACGGTGGTACATAAGAAAAGTGATTGATTATATAGCAAACTATTGTTGGTGATAGATTGTATATTGCAACAGAAGAAAGTCGCAGTGCGATACATTTTTCGTTCGTGGATCAGAAAGACGTGATTATAGCAATAGGGGTTGAGACTAATTGGTATCTCTTCGCTCGAAGTAGGTATCAAATTCGTGTCCTTTGAGCACAAAATAATTTTCGCTAAAAGTTTCATCTGTCATAGCCAAGCACGCGATGCGAAACGACATCAAATTAATCGGACTCGATGGTAGGCCGAGACTTTAATTTATGATCAGTACGTATAATCGTTAGTATCGCGTGTGTTGAAAAATCGACGCCGCTTTTCGGACACTGGGATGACAACCAAAAAAAAGAAAAAAGAAAGAAAGAGGTGATTATAATTTTATAACAAGTTCAAAGAGATCGATAGTAGAAATATTAAGTTTGTGTACGATGAATATAACTTGAAAGCTTCGAGTCTAGTTAATGAAAATTAAAATCATTCGTGAAAATAATAATAATCATTTCGATCCTTGTGGCTCTCTTCTGAGATGTGTCATGTCTCAAAGATGAAGAATAGTGGTTTTCTACTTTCTTTCATAATTTCATTAGTGTCGCTAAGAAGTCTTTCGAACCACGTGAAGGGCCATATACAGCCGCATACCATCGACAGATCAACGAAACCGAACATGGTATACACACGCAGGAGAGCGGATTTGATCGGGCAGACCTGATGAGCGAGATTGATTTCAAGCGAAAGCGTTGTGCCAACTTGCGAATCAGCATAACCGACATCAAATATTATTTTTACGTATGCAATAAATATTATTGTAGTATTATAAAATTTTTAAAATTCCTCTCACTCAAATTTTATTCTCAAAGAACATCTTTCTTAAAAATCTCTCTTGCTCTCTTTCTAATCATCAGTTTCTCTTATTTTATATGATAATCCATGACTATGCCTCTTCAAAAAATAATACTTGTTTCTTTCTAACAAATCTCCACTATACCTCACTAAAAAATTCTATCTTTTCAAAATAAACTAATCATATTTTAAGGGTCAGAAAAAAAATAACGAAGAGAAAAAAATGGGGAAAAATAAAAAAGGGTAAAATATTATATATTTGAATGATATAACTAAAGAACTCATCATTTTATTTAAAAGAATATATTCTTATATATAAGTTTATATGTTTTTTAAGTAAGGTTAAATATGAATTGTGCTTAAAATATATCTTTCTCTTTCATCTTATTTTGCAGCTGAAAGAAAAATAAACAAGGATGAAAATTACAGCAAATGAAGAGAATATTAACAGTCAAATGAGACTAAGAGAGTGTTGGCGCATTTTCACTTTTATTAACTTAATCAATAGAATAATTTATCATTTTATAAATTATCGATAATAGTGTTTGATAAGTACTAGTAACATAAATTATAATTTAAATTACTAAACAAATAATTATTAAAATATTATAAAAAAGTGTTGAACTTTAATCATATAATATTTTATATAAACAAAAGGTAAAGTTAAAAAAATGAGTTTGGACAAAATATATGAAGTTTATAGTCCATAAAATAATTTTAAGAAATAAAAAAAATATTAAATAATAATACTTTTTAATAAGATATAAATATTTTAAAAATTTGATTGAATGAATAAATGTGTCAAAATGCATGTTATCCTAAAGATATTTCTAATACGTGCTATCTTGATTATCAATAATTTAGATTATTAAAAAAATAAAAATTATCGATAATATATTACAGCTAAATGTGATAATATTATGTATCCTAAAAATTTTAATTTAAATAATCATTAATCAAAATAAATTATCTCATATTAAACGGTCCCTACGTTATTAATATTGAACCCAAATTCAAAAGGATTAAAATTTAATATATTTCTAATGTGTTGAACATCTAAATCCAACATAAAATACCGTAATCATAAAAAAAGTTAAATAATATTAAGATAATGTTGATGCAATCAACAGTGTGATTTGATTAAAAATAGAAATAAAATAAGACCAAGTAAATTAAAACTTTTAGGATCTTTAGAAGATCTACATCATTAACCTTATGATTTTTTAATTTTATTTCGTGTGGGCGGTCAGCAGGTATTTGAATGGGCCGGCCAGGCCGGAAAATCCTGTTGGCTTCGCCATGTTTTGACCTTTCAGTAAACCCAGGGCCGGGCTAATCAGGTGAGCAAATTATGGACCCGTTAACAGAGGGCTTAGCTCAGCCCGGACTATGGAAAGATAAATTGATTATTTTTTCCACTTGACTATTGTTAATTTCAAGGATAAAAATCGTCCAAAATTCATTTAAATATATGAATTGATCAAGTCCAAATTTTCATACATTCGGCTCGGCCCAAGTTCTTTTGTCATATAATTAATGATCAATAGTGACTAATTCGACATTCAAACTAAAGTAGGAAATAAATTATGATTAAATTAATAATTTTAAAAATTGACTACTATGTTTACTGATTATTCAATATGATCCTTGCCCGCTAACCATCTAATCTAACTAAACTTATGACAACCTATTTCAACGTGAAGCATAGATTTGACTTTCAAAGCTATCATATTTTATTTCTTTTTCTCTGTTGCTTTTGCCTCTTTTGTACTGCCAAAGAAATCAAAAGTTAAAATAATAAATTTTGTTCGGCTTTTCTCTTTTCGTTTTCTTTATGTGTCACTATTCCCTGAAATTCTATTAATAGAAAAAAGAAGCATAGATTTTACTTTCAAGGTATCTTATTTGAATCCCCAAAAAGAAGTTATCTTATTTAATTTTTTTCTCTGTTGCATTTTGCCTCTTTGTACTGCCAAAGGAATCAAAAGTTAAAATGATAAAATTGTTCCTCTTAATTTGCTGTTTTCGTTTTCTTTTATGTTGTTACAACCGAAATCTTATTAATGGAAAAGAGATGGTAAGTGAAACTGAGCTGAGATGGGTTGAGTAATTTCTCCCTTACATTTTGTCTCTTCTAGAATCTTTTATTTTTTCGATCTGATTCCTTCGTCATTGTTGGAGTGATGTGCACATGCTTCTCAGTACTGATTCATATGGATTTATCCCGATCCGACGATCAAATTCTTAGTGGGAATCATCAACTTTATAATGTCTTAATAACAGCTCGCACTTCTTTAATGATCTTTTTTATGGTTATGTCGGCGATGATAGGTGGATCTGATAATTAGTTTGTTCATAGGTACACTTGACATGACATTTCTACGATTAGATAATATATCATTTTAATTGTTGCCATCGAGTCTTTTGTAAATTTCGATTAGAATCAGGCATAATATATTTTTTATTTATTGAGAGAGCTCAAGTACTCATATCTATAAAATAGTTATCATAATTTTTTTCCCTTTGAAAATATATACGAGTAAAACCATCAACTTATTGATACAATGGGTTTGAACTCTCATGTTAGAATTGCGTTCTCAGCATAAGGCATCGACCGTAGTATTTGATCGAGTCATATATAAAAATGTTAAATATCTCTCATATTCAATTCTTTCAACTTATTCTTAATTATTATTTACTCAGTTACAATTATACATTTTATATCTAAAAATTAAACACTTATAGATACATAAACTAAACTTGATTAAAACGGCATGAAAACAGGATATAAGTTTGATCAATAAAAATTATGTATGAAAAAATTATGATAACTTGGTGGTTCTATTGCCAGTTAAGAAATATTATGTATGTTTCAAACTATTTCACCCTTATCTTATTTTGTTATTTTATATTTAACTTTTGCCTTCTCTTCTATTTTATTCTACTTTTTTTCCAAATTACATCATTTATACATTTTATTAACTTGTTATAGCTAATTATTTATTTATTAGTTAATTTTATCATGATACTTTACCTTATTTTATTTTGATCTTTTCTATTTTAATTTTTACTATCTCTTCTATTTTATTGTTCCCCAACAGCACACAACCCCAAACTTATCATTTCCATAATATATATATATATTATGATATATATATA
>LTAE01001918.1:0-48992 GCA_001647135.1 Pontederia paniculata | reverse complement strand
TATATATATATATATATATATATATTATTCTCTGAATTCCTAATCAACTTTGTCTATTATTTTTTTATTTTCTTATTCAATATTTAGTTACCTACATATTTTTTACATTTTGTTTCCTTATTATTTCCATTAGAATATGAAGAAAATAACAACACAAACAAAATATGAAAAAGATTACACATTGTTTTATCATTTTTCTCCTAATTATTCATATTAGAACATTAAAATAAAAAGAATTTTCTTAATATTCATCCTATCTTTTTTCTCCTTTTTTTCATTATTTCTCTCTCTTAGTATTAATACATATTAGAGTCATTAATGGACATTCCATTTTCATTTTAATATATAAACTTCTCATATCTATATATAACTAAAAGCTGAGCATCACCAAACTTTTAAAAGGCTCTCTCCTTCAGCATTCATCCTATCTTTTTTCTCATTTTTTTTTCATTTTTTTATTTTTTCATTTTTTTCTCTCTCCTATTAATTAGTATTAATATATATTAGGATTATTAATGGACATTTAATTTTCATTTTAACATAAAACTTCTCATATTCTCTAATATTTTTTATTCATATAAATTTTTCATATTCTGAATATTTATTTATTGTATGTTTACATAAATCTATATATAACTAAAAGTTGAGCATCACCAAACTTTTAAAGAGCTCTCTCCTTTCAGCATTAATACTATCTTTTTCTCTCTTTTTTTTTGGAAAATAATGAATTATCTATTATTGAATGAACCAGATAAGTCCTGATACAAAAACTCAAGAAGGCCCTAAGGTGGGCGCTTCTGCAAAAAAGGATCGCAGTTAGATGCTCGACCGTAATTACCTAGATAGTCCGCATGCCGATTAGTTTCGCGGAAACTGTGTGTAACTACATATGAATTCATCGTATCCAAAACATGCCAACAATCATATAGCACATTGAGCAGTTTCCATGGGAATTTGGCTTTGCGGTTGATAACATCGACAAGGTTTGAAGAGTCGCTCTCTATCCACACCATCTGAAGTCCCAACTCTGACATTTCATCAATCCAACTAGTAGAACCCAAGCTTCAGCCGCGAGTACCGTCATGAAACGCTTGGATAGTGAACCTGCACATATGAAGCCACCATTAGGAGATCGGAGTATGTAACTTGCACACCCTGCCTCCCCGGGACCCGTAAAGGATCCATCGGTGTTGAGCTTCACCCAACATGGAGGAGGGGGTTCCCACCTGATCCAGATTGGATCTCGGGGGGGAGGTCCCTCAGGACAGTGGAGCCTGATGAATTCAGCAGAATGGGCCCTTTCTCTTATCCACACGGAAGATATGGTGGACTGGTTGGAATTAAAGTGGATGTCATTTCTAAGGGACTATAAATCCCATAGACAGAAGGCAATCAAGGATAAGATGACTTTCCTAGAGTGATTTGTGAGATTTTTTTCCCTCAAGAATTCAATTACCTTGATCCCATGAATCAAAATAAGAGAAAGAGTAAGCCATATGTAAAGGCCCATTCCAAATCCAAAAGCCCAGAGGGGCATAATTGAAAATTTTATAAACTAACAGGGGGATTTCATCATTTTGCAGGGCAGAAATAAAATATATTCAATAAAATAAAATAATTTGTGGATCAGTCGTTGGATGCGCGACACGTGTCCTCCCTTTTTATAAAGCCCCCTCTTCTTTTCTCTCTGTATCGCTACAGTGTCGGCTCCCGTTTCTTCTCTCCGCGCGACGACGTTCGACCAGGGCAGCCCGGCGACGTCGATTCCGGTGGCTGCTCGGCGATCAGGGGGTATGTCTCTCACCCTCTCGACGACGCGAAGGCCATGATGCAAGCTGATTTCCGTTTTGACGATGCGTGCAGGTGGAGTGCGAGTAGCGACGACGCCAGTGTTGGGGAAAGAAGTCTGGTGGCGTTCGAGCTCGATCCTTCGGGTTTTCTCTCTGGTAAGGCTATGCATTGAATCAGTATACCTTTGATTTATTTTGAGACTGGTTTTTATACGGATTTTTGGGTCTTTAGGAGTTGATTTCCTTGGGTTGCCGGAAGCGATTCACGACTCGACGGACGGTGCAGTTTCGACTTTTCGTTCTTCTCTCCACGGTGAGTTAATACATGTGCTGAGCCATTCCATGAGTCATATTTGATACATTGGTGTCTTGATTTCATTCAGATTTGATGCATTCGATTCATCCGTGATGTAGTGTCATTTCGTCTCAATGGATTCCGGTGTCGGAGACAGTTAGACGCGCTTCACGGCTGGTCACTTCTCGGATTCACCGGCATCCCAGCGGTCAATCAAACTAACCCGACAGTGAGTGGGTCAAACTGCTCATGTAAAGATTTAATTGAGTTTGAGTGCTGATTTCCATTTCTTCGTGGCAGCTCTGTTTCTGTCATACGTGAGACATTGGAGTCGTGAGAGAGACTTGGAGCGAAGCGATTCTTCTCTATGTCTCTGGTGAGTCATGATTAGAACTTTTATCTGAGAACTTCGTTGAGATTTACTAGCTATACTGATTTTCCAGTTTTTACCGCCACTTGATGTCTCTCGAGAGTGACTAGGATTTGTTTGAGTTCGGGCTGCGATCGGACCCTAACTAACCTAGGTAAGTTTGAGAGTGTACAGATTTGTTTAAGCAGTTAATTATGGTTTATATGCTTGCTGATTTCAGAGCGTTCATGTGCTATTTTCTTTCAGTTGCGAGTACGTGATGTGGCCGAAGACGAGTAGGAATTAGTTTGTTTTCGGGCTGCACACGGTGAGTTTTTCCAATTAGTAATCATATGTTCTAGGGCTGGTTCGAGGTTGAAAAGAATGGTAACATGGCAGATTGGTTGTGTAGGGATTTCATTTGCTACTCGAGGTTCCCGTGTTCAAACTCGAGGTGTTTGCGACTTCATTGTGATTCACACGCGGTGAGTCGACTTATGAGTTATATGTGAGCTTGTGCTAATTTTTATAAATAAACATATATGTATGTGTAACTCTCAAATTATTTGATATGTAGTTTATAGTCGCACTTCTTGAGAGTTAGAGCTCACGGGATCCACGGATGCATAGTGTCACTCACACTGTACGCGGTGAGTTATAATTAGAAGTTTCTAATATAAAAGTGATAAGTCACAGTAGAAGTTCTAATATAAAGGTTAGTGCTTAGAATGTGTATTAGAAGTAAATGTGATACGTAGTAATGAGTTCTATAACATATTCATGTAGTCGTTATGTTAAGCATGAAAAGATTTTAAAATGATCTTTATGATAAGTTGGTAGGATTAGTATGGGTTAATGTTAAATTGATAAAAGTAAGTAGAATAGGATACTAAGCACATAATCACTCATTAGTCATAGTAAATAGATAATTATGATCAATTCGAGTTATTAAATGAATGTAACTAATAAATAGGGAAGTATCTCTTAATTAGATTTAAAATTGACAAGAGTATCATTTCAAGATGTAGAATTGGAAATAAGTTTAATGAAGCATTTATGAAACTTATAGTTAGGTTCTTGTCGTGATTGAGTTGGACTCGAACGCATTGGACTTTAAGAGGCCACGCGATATCGAGGTGAGTAAAATTATCACAATAATAGTAAGTATGGTCTAGTAGCAGTCTATAGTCTTACGCCGAGATAAGACGTCTTTTCGGGATAGATTATTGCATCCATGTGTATGTTCTGCATCATATGAAATGAATGAGTGTGTGCAATGCATTAAATTAATTATATCATGCTTGGATTCATGCAAATGTGGCACTTGTTCCTTTATGGACTTATCGACGATTTTTATGATGTTTTCTTGAATTTTTGAGTTTTGTGGAATTTGATGATTCTCCCTAGATTAGTATCATTTATGAGATGCTCCTTTTATGAATTGCATGTGCATTCATACATATATGTCATGTCATGATAAAAACCGTCTTGTGGCGAGATTTTGCATAGCATCGGAGAATGATCAACTCTGAGTAGGTGCGGCAACTATTAAGTCACGTTCATAGCGGCAACCATTAAATCCTTGGGATACTATTGTTTTCCCAGGTGGATGACGTCGATGAAGGTAAACTATTAAGACCGCCTATGATTGGCAAGTCTCAGTCCGCACAATAACTCACTTAGGTTTTTGTAATGGTCGTACGACCTTAGTGAGGGTTCTTTCCTCCTTTAGCTTACTTTCTTTTGTAGCTAAGAAGGACAAATGTTTTACATAGCATTCATTGCATGGTTTTATCATTGTTTTATCGTATTGCATCATGGACTTCGGTTTCTTGGTTTTCGATATTATGTTCCCTCCACTCAGTGAGCCATCTTTATGCTCACCTCTCTCTTCCCATTTTGCAGGTGACGACTGCTAGATATGCTATGTGATGTGCATGGGTTGGGGTTTGACATGTGTGAGGTCGACGGACTAGAGTAGTCCACTTATCTTTGTTTATAGCATTTACATATGAGTAGGAAACTTGTATAGTTTCTAACTTTCCATTTATATCTTGTTATTCATCTGTTTTGATCATTCGGATTGAGATTTTGATTATATCTCACTTGTGGATTCTCGAGAACCAGTGTTCCTCATATTCGTATACTGTTGCGGAGCCATCGTGCTCCTGTGATCACAAATATGACCTTTATGAATAGTTATTCCCTTTTATGTTTATATTCAGTTATATAAAATATTGTATACATGAACATTTTTGTCATTTATCCATTTTACGCCGGGATGCTGCCAAAATTTTTGGCAATTTCAAGAGTTAGAATATTTCTCCTTATCATGTTTCTGCAACGTCCAATTATTTGAACTTTATAAAGTGTTATGTCTATTTTACCCCTCGTGACGGCTAACGGTCGACTATATCGGGGTGGGTCGTCACACCATATCTCTTTGAAAAATATACCAAAATTATAAACTAACGGGACAAGAGTAGAATAGATGGTTGCTTGTTTCTGTATTTAGTCCACATAAAGTGCAACATGGATTGATAGAAGGATCAATTCTAAGGAACCATTCTTTTGTGGGCAACTTGTTATGTGCAAGCTTCCAAAAAAAAATAATATTTTAGGGTGAGCAGGGATATGCCATAGAGGCTTCCAACCAGTCCACTCATTACTACCTAGTTTAACTTTAAAGTTTAGTCAATATGCTGATAGGTGCAATGACATATCCTGATAAAAAAAAAGTCTAAAATTATGAACCTGTGGAACTTTATTAGACTTTTTTCCTTCTATTAAAAAACAGTCAACAGCGTGCATTCATACGGACCTCTTCTTGATCCAAAGTTTTGTCATTCATGTTGTATAAAGAAGAAAGAAGTGAACATGAAAAGAAAAAAAAAAGAAAAGGTGGCGATGAAGACCAATCAACACCAAACTCGAAAGATGAGAGGAGGAGGAGGAGGGTATCATCTGGCTCTGATAGTTTGTGTAGTTTGCATGGTTGGAGTGGCTGCAAGGCCTTGCCTGTGTTTGAGATCACATCCACCATTTGTGTCATCAGTAGGCAACGACGTTCATGATCATCAACAGGCACCTTCTGAACAGCTGCTGGTTGGAGTGAGTCTACGGCAGGCACCAGAACCTCCAACCCCGACTGGCCACTTTCACTCCGATCCCTCTCCAGGGGATCCACCAAATTAACAACCCCCCGGCCATGCCTGCGCTGCCACGTGTAGGCCGTGCCTTTGCCGGAGATCGCATCAGTTTATCTTCGGCAATTGGCAAGGTTCATCATCAGCTGATGCGGCCTCGGCCTGCCGGCAGGACTCATCCATCTCCGTCCGCGTCTTCCATCGTGTCCTCGCCCTCAAATAGTTTTAAAGATTGAGTTCATACTCAATTTTTAAGTTCGTCAATTTGATTAGAGAAATATTATTATATTTTTTATCTTGATTTAGGATTAATCAAATATTAGATATCGATAAATTATGACATGAGCATGTACCAAAAAAATGATTGAGCACACTCCCAGTACGAGCTCCTTTTTTTTTTTTGCCCGTGTTAATATACTTAGTTTATGAAGTAAATATTCATTGCATAATTAAATATGTCAAACTTCATTTACATTCTGCTGTAAAATAGTTATTTACATATGAATATTGAAATTTTAGTTTTCCAAAGCAATAATAGAAAAATGGATTTGATGAACCATATGATAAATAAAAAATATTATTACTAAAAATAGATATATTTAAACATCTGGCTACGCACAATACATGTCCTTTGCTCATGTAAGATGCTTGAGAACAAGAGGCACTGTTGCATTGATAGTTTAATAAAAGAAATAAAGCTACCAATTGGGTCCCTAACACAAAAAAATCTAGAATGCTGCATGAAGCAAACTATTTCCAATTTTTGTTAAAACTAAAATGATTAATTTTATTTTCCATCCATCGACTATAACTTATTTTAACTTTATTCCTAAACTATAAGATTAATCACTTAACTTTCCACAAATTTTCAATCACTTTCAAGGTGGATGCAAACAAAATTAGAAGATAGAAAATTTGATAATACATCATAGATTTAACATTTTACGATTAAAAAGTTAGATAACATAATATTACCTACTTAAATAGGAAACACCTTCAATCATATTTCAATTACTTAAAGTTTATTTATTTATAATTATGTATTTATTTTTTTACGCTTATTTAATGTTAACTTATAAATGTTAAAAAAAATAAAAATAAAAAATTAAGTAAGACTACTCTTCAACTTCTTAGAAAATCATTTTTTGAAAATTTCAAAGTAATTAAATTAACTTAAATAAAGATAAAAAAGTAAATATATTATAAAATTTATGCAATTTAAATTAAATGGAAATGTTTGAAAATTTGAGAAAAAGATAAATGAGTAATTTTAAAGGTTAGAAGGTAAAGTAAAAATAAGTTGTAATGAGGAAAGAGAAATGAAAATAATCATAAATAAAATGTCATTCTGGCTTTCAACTAATATTTTATATTCTTTGAATCCTCGTGTAAAAGATATGAAGCTAGACTTAATATTTTGGAATATTTGAATTGAACATTATATATGTGAAACTATTTTGGTATTGAATGTGAAATTACATATTATATTAGATCTCGAAAATTTATCTTTTATTTTCAAATATTATTATCTTAAATTATGATCCTGATCCAAAAAAAAAAATTATAATCTTCTAGGTCAACATTTTTTTTCAATAAATTTAGACATACAAAATCATACCACTCATCCTAATTTTGATCCTCTTTATGTTAAGCATTTTAAAGAAGAGCAAGAGATCCATCACAATTTAAAAAAAAAACATAAATTAGCAATACAACGCATGAATTGTGCTAAAGCCTACTAGACCAGCATCAAGGAAAGCCACAACTCTCTCCACCAGTCTGAAGAGCAAAAGCGTAGATTTGATTTCCGAGCAAAATAACACCTCCTTTGCAATCTAATTACATAAGCAAAAGGGCTGCCTGAATTTTCACTCGATTCATCATCATCATAACGAAAATAGAAAAAAAAAAGTATATGATACAAGCAAAAAATAATTATGTAAAATAAATAAATTATGATGCAAAATTACAGAAAAAAAACACCAAGAATCCAAAGATGAGCGAGAGAGACATTGACACCGTCTTCTGAGGTATCTTATGCATATATATAGGGGTACGACACACAACCAAACCCTAATGAGCTGAACTTGAGTTGACTAAACTACCCTCCTCTTAAGACACGAAATACCATAAAGCCATCATCTCCGAAGTTGGGTTTCGGCCCAATTGTGATCCATGGGTCCAATAATATTGAGATGATAGTTAATATATCATTTTTCTTTTCCATTTCCAATTTTTTTTCAAGTCGCTAATTATTAGATTTCAAAATCCATTTTGTTCGGATTTTAGTATCAGATATAATAAAATAAAATTTTGTATATATCTAATTTAGATTTAGTTGTGATAACACATTATATTTAACATGATATTAGAGCAGAAATCCTGAGTTCAAACCTCGTTGTTGCTCATATTAAAAAATATTTTTTTCTCTTAATTGTTCACGTGCTGGGCTTTGGATTAGATTAAAGTTATTAGTGACCCACACGTGAGAAAAAATATTAAGAATATAAATATAAAAATATTGTTTTTCCTATTGGCTTAAATTTTTTTTAAGATTATCGATAGCACATTAAATTTAACACTAATTAAAAAACTTTTACTTTAAATTTAGACACTCTGAAGTACCTGATAAGTTTTTTTTTCTATTTTTGCACTAGAATAAATTATTAATATTTTCTTTATAAAGACAAAAGTTCACTATTTTTCTTATTGAAATCAGACCTACCAAAACTTTATTTTTCATTTCCCGTGGAGGACATGCTCTCACTTTTTTTTTTTGCCCTTGCCAAAGCTTCCAATGAAAACATGCAACCTCCTCCAATAATGTTAACTTAAGATGGATCGCAATTGGAGCTTTTATATTACACTTATTGAATAGGACAATGTTGTCTAATATATGCTTCTAAAGTTCCAACACATGGCCTCTTACTCCTATCAGTCAGTATCATAATTTTATCTCATTCTTTCTCTCCTTGTCCCCTTTCTATGCTTGCCAAATTTTGGGCATTTGAAAAAAAATTGGCCATTTTTTTTATTGACTCATAGCTTGTTGTTTGTAAAAATTAGCTGCACACTCTTTTTACTTTTTTCAATAGCATCCTCGGTCACGAGACGGTCCTCCATCCCCGGATGCCAACGGCCAAATCAGTACCAACCACTAGCCTCGAGGAGTCGTCTAAATTGAGCTCGGCGCTCATATTATTTTGCCCATCTTAATTCAGCAAATGTTCAACAGATAAAATTTACCTTTTTGTTTGTGGAGAATGCTCATTGGATATTGAATGATTTTTTTTATTACCCAGTATGCGGAGTTATTAGCATTCGATTAATCTGTATCATCTCAAATCGAATATCTAATTATAATGAATGAGATTTCTATCTAAAAAATTTTGCATCGAGCAACTTCTTCTCACACTCTAAGGGGCTCCTAGACATTTTATACTTAGACTCTTCATCATCTTATTAACATAGTTCATTCTCATGGAAATAAAAAAAAAGAAAGGGTCAGGTACCAATATCTTCTCCGCTAGTGCGAGGAGCAAAAGCGTGGTTTGATCTACGAGAAAAATAACACCTCCATCTAATTACATAAGCAAAGCGAGTGCCTGAATTTTTACTCGATTCATCATCACGAAAATAGAGAAACAAATATACGATACAAACAAAAAATAAATAAAATATGATGCAAAATTACAGGAAAAAAACTAAACATCGAAAGATGAGCGAGGGAGATTCTACCTTTAAAGACGATTTTTGAGCAGCAATGTCACTGGATTTGAGACGTGGAGCTAAAAAAATAATATATTTAAGATTTATATTTTTTATTTTTTTTCAAATACAACAATTCAATACTTAAGTAGGATAGATTTTCATTAAACTCTTCATAAAATGGATGATACAGAATGATATATCTCTTTATCGAATTTTATCAAATAAAGAAAAAAAAGAGATAATAGCAATTAAGGTGCGATAAGGATAATCTCAAAAGTAATTTTCTCAAATACGTAAATCTGCGATTTGAATTAAGATGGGTGTCAAAACCAAAATTCTTTATTTATGGATTTATATATGATTACATGATCTGCCATAACTTACCTCATTTGCAAGGTTTCAAATTCGGTTGTGCACCATATCAATTTAATATATAATAATTGCATTTACAGTAAAAAAATATATACGTAATTTTCGGTAGATAACATTTATGTATTTCAACTTGTATGCTTGGCGCCTACTTTCTTAAACTTTAAACACAGTAATTCATGATAGTATTACGTATGTCACAGTTTCTATATTATTTTATCTTTCATTGATCAATCTCCTCCAACCAATTTTACATTAGAAAAAAAAGAACTTTGTATCAATTTTTTCTTTCTAATTTCCAATTTTTTTTTTTCTTTTTCATATGGGGCTATCAATTTACATTTAAAGTTTAGTCGATAAGAACCTGGTGCAATGACATATTTAAATCGCGCAAAGCGCGAATGAGTTCCCTAATTGTACATTAAAAAAGAGCACTTTATATATAATTTTTTTATAGTTTCCAATAATTTGTTCATGAGGTATCAATTTATATTTAAAATTTGAGTTATTTTCCCTAACACCCCTGCACTATAATTTTTTTTTTCACGAATAACACCAAACTATAATTTTTTTTTCAATTTTAGTCCTTCAACTATTTTCGCTTTGATATTTTAGTCCTATGTCAATTTTTTTTGTTAAAGTTAATTTTTCAAATATGTTAATTTACACTCGTACCCTTACGTAAAATCTTAATATATTTTTTATCTTTTATTATTTATTATGTGGAACTTTATTAGACTTTTCTTTTTTTTCGATAATATTATTAGACTTTTCCATTCTATTAAAAAACAGTCAACAACGTGCATTCATACGGACCTCTTCTTGATCCAAAGTTTTATCACTCATGTTGTATAAAGAAGAAAGAAGTGAACATGAAAAGAAAAAGAAAAGGTGGGGATGAAGACCAATCAACACCAAACTCGAAAGATGAGAGGAGGAAGAGGAGGAGGAGGGTATCTTCTGCCTCTGATACTTTGTGTAATTTGCATGGTTGGACTGGCTGCAAGGCCTTGCTTGTGTTTGAGATCACATCCATCATTTGTATCATCAGTAGGCAACGACGTTCATGATCATCAACAGACACCTTCTGAACAGCTGCTGGTTGGAGTGAGTCTAAGGCAGGCACCAGAACCTCCAACCCCGACTGGCCACTTTCACGTCGATCCCTCTCCAGGGGAGCCACCAAATTAACAAACCCCCGGCCATGCAGTGCGCCGCCGCGCCTTTGCCGGAGATCGGTTCATCATCAGCTGATGCTGCTTCGGCCTGCCGGCGGGACTCATCCATCTCCGTCCGCGTCTTCCACCATGCGTCGTCGCCCCTACGTAGTTTTAAAGATCGAATTCAGACTCGATTTCTAGATTCATCAATTTGATTAGAAAAATATTATTATATTTTTTACCTCGATTTAGGATTAAGCAAATATTAGATATCGATGACTTATGACCTGAGCAGATATAAAAAAAATGATTGAGCACACTCTCAGTATGAGCTCCTATTTTTTTGTTTTGCCCGTGTTAATATGCTTCGTTTATGAAGTAAATACTCATTGCATAATTAAATATGTCAAACTTTATTTACATTATGCTGTAAAATAGTTATTTACATATGAATATTGAAATTTTTGTTTTCCAAAGTAATAATAGAAAAATGGATTTGATGAATCATATGATCAATAAAAAATATTATTACTATATATTTTTTAGAATAGATATATTTAAATATCTCGCTACGCACAATACATGTCCTTTGCTCATGTAAAATGTTTGAGAACAAGAGGCATTGTATTTCAATTTTGTAAAAAAGATTACATTGATGGTTTAAAAAAAAACAAATAAAGCTACCAATTGGGTCCCCAGCACAAAATATATAGATCCTACATGAAGCAAACTATTTCCAATTTTTGTTAAAATTAAAATGATTAATTTTATTTTCCATCCATCGACTATAATTTATTTTTACTTTATTACTAAACTATAAGATTAATCACTTAACTTTCTTCAATTTTTCAATCACTTTCAAGGTGGATGAAAAAAAAATTAGGAAAGAGAAAATTTGATAATCCATCTATCTAACATCTAACGATTATAAAGTTAGGTAATATAA
This sequence comes from Pontederia paniculata, assembly GCA_001647135.1. Classification (NCBI taxonomy): domain Eukaryota; kingdom Viridiplantae; phylum Streptophyta; class Magnoliopsida; order Commelinales; family Pontederiaceae; genus Pontederia; species Pontederia paniculata. The sequence goes on along the minus strand of LTAE01001918.1, from coordinate 37,226 downwards.
TGTTATCTACTTAAATAGAAAACACTCTCATTGAATTTATTCTAATAATAAAAAAAAATTACCTGCTTAAATAAGAAACACCCTCATTGAGCTCATCCAATGAAAAAAATGAAGTAACACTATTGTCTAACTTTTTTTCTAAAAGTACAGATATTAGATCTACAATGCATGTAAAAAAATTAGAAAAAGGAAATTTTCATATCCATCGTACACTATGCCTAAATAACACTATTTCATCATTGTCATGGTGGCTTTGGTGTTGTATGGTGGTATGAGTTAATCAGGGATCAAATCCCTCCATGATCAAGTTTTTTTTTAACTTTTTGTTATTTTTAGCCGTTTGTGTGATCCACCTTATTTTTAAATCATGTGTTATTAATTCTTCTTTACTTTTAATTTCTTTTTTCTTTATCATCGATGACAAACATTAGATTTTATCTTTTACATATTTTTAATATAATGTACTAATATGAATTTATAGTCATATATTATTTATTTTTAATAATATATTTGGACATAACATTTATTATTTTGCCAATTTTCTTTGATCATGAAGATATTGTTAATTATTTTTTATTATTTTTTATTTCTATTATCATATGTTCTTCATCTTTCTTTCATTAAAACAAGTACTAAATTTCATTCACATCCACCTTATTTTTAAATCATGTGTTATTAATTCTTCTTTACTTTTAATTTCTTTTTTCTTTATCATCGATGACAAACATTAGATTTTATCTTTTACATATTTTTAATATAATGTACTAATATGAATTTATAGTCATATATTATTTATTTTTAATAATATATTTGGACATAACATTTATTATTTTGCCAATTTTCTTTGATCATGAAGATATTGTTAATTATTTTTTATTATTTTTTATTTCTATTATCATATGTTCTTCATCTTTCTTTCATTAAAACAAGTACTAAATTTCATTCACATCCACCTTATTTTTAAATCATGTGTTATTAATTCTTCTTTACTTTTAATTTCTTTTTTCTTTATCATCAATAACAAACATTAGATTTTATTTTTTACATATTTTTAATATAACGTACTAATATGAGTTTATAGTCATATATATTTATTTTAATAATATATTTGGACTTGACATTTATTTTTTTGCCAATTCTCTTTGATCATGAAGATATTGTTAATTATTTTATATTATTATTTTTATTTCTATTATCATATGTTTTTCGTCTTTCTTTCATTAAAACAAGTACTAAATTTCATTCTATATTTATATGAATCCTGTTATTTCTAAAAAGTTTTAATTTTTTATTCGTGATATTTTTAATTGAAAATTTGAACACTCCCGTATTTGAATTTTCCTAATGCAATTATTTTGTTAACTTTAACATAATTAAATTGTTTCTATAGTTTATTTCTTAATGTGAATATTATTGTTTTATTTAATTTTTAAAACTTAGTGCTTAAAAAGTTATTTGGAAAAAAATGATTCTAGAATGTAATTTTTACTTGATTTTAATGTTTTTATTATATTTTCTAAATTAAAAAATACTAATTTTTGGATCAAAATAATTAATTGTTGCAATTAAATTTTAACTATAAAATTGTGAACCCACTCAAATAATTTCTGCCTCCGCCATTGATCGTAGATATAATATTTTATGGTTAGAAAGTTAGGTGACATAGTGTTACTTATTTAAATACGGAACACTTTAATTGAATTCATTCTAATGGAAAAATTAAGGTGTTACCTACTTAAGTAGGTAATGCCATATTAACTAACTTTCTAGACGTAAGCTATTAAATATACGGTGGATGCAAAAATAATTTAGGAGAGAGAAAATTCAATATCGATCGTAGATATAATATTTTCGATTAGAAAGTTATGTAACATAGTGTTACCTACTTAAATAGAGAACACCTTCATTGAACTCATTCCAATGAAAAAAAATGACGGTGTTAAATAGTTAACACAAAATAACAACTTTCTAACTATAAGATATTAGATCTATGGATGAAAAAGTAATTAGAAGAGAGAAAATTTAATATCTATCTTGATCTACAACTTATGATTAGAAAGTTAGATAACATAATATTACCTATTTAGATAAGGAACACCTTCATTAAATCCTATTCTAATTACTTAAAGTTTATTTATTTATAATTATGCTTTTTTTACTCTTATTTAATGTTAAGTTATAAATTTAAAAGAATAAAAAAATAAATGAGACCACTCTTCAACTTCTTAGAAAATCAATTTTAATTTTTTTCAAAGTTAATTAAATTAACTTAAATAAAGATAAAAAGGTAAATATGTTATAAAATTTATGTAATTGAGATTAAAGCTTTATTTGGAAACTAACTAATGGAGGGGTGAAATGAGATGGTGGAGTATAAGGTAGGGTGATGGAGTGTAGTGGATTATTATTAAGTTTATGTTTGAATAAATTTTATATTGGTAGATGGACTAAACTAAATCATGTCATATTTGAATAATTTAAATAAAAATCATTTATACCCTTTATTATATCATTATTTATGACCCTTAATAAATATAATATTATTATATATTTATTTCATTTATTATAGTGTTTATATATTTATCATTGTTTGCATCTTTTTATATGTTTTTCTCTTATTTTTAGTATTTTTCCCTTAATGTATTTTGTTTCTCTTTCACAATATTTTTATCTTTTTATTTTCTTAAAAATGAAGATAGAGAAGATCGAAGATGAGTGATAAATATAAAAAGAATGAAAAAAATAATATTATCACTACACCAATAAAAATATTATTCAAATGATAATATTTTAAAATGTTAAAGTAAAAATGATCATAAAAATAATTGTTTATCTCAAATTGAATAAAAATAATAAATTTGAAAAGAAAATTATGATGATATTCAATAGATTTAAAATCTTATGACAAAAAATTATACCGAGAAAAAATAAATATGAATAAATAAAAAATAAATAAACATAATTATTAAATAATTATAAATAAGATAGAAAAAAATTAAACCAACAAATGAACTCAATTCAAATGTTTTCCTATCATAATTCAAAATAACATAAGGAAGAATATAATTTTACATGAATTATGACATAATTAAAAAGTTCTTAAGGAAGTAATTTTGCTTAAAAGAAATTATTCTCTCTAATTCCACCAATTTAATGGAATAAAATATTTAAAATTTGAGGATATAAATTATTTTTTACTTCTCTATTTTTTTTATCCAAATATGATTTAGCTTATTCCAGCCAATCATCTTCCACCTAATTTCTCAAAAGTTCTAAAATAAATGAGTTTAAAATCTTGAAAAAAGATAAATGAGTAATTTTAAAGTTTAGAAAGTAAAGAAATAATAAATTATAACGAGGAAAAGGAAATGAAAATAATCATAAATAAAATGTCATTCTGGCTTTTGACTAATATTTTATATTTTTTGAATCCTCGTGTAAAAAATGTGAAGCTAGATTTAATATTTTGAAATAATTGAATTGAACAGTTTTGGTTTTGAATGTGAAATTACATATGATATTAGATCTCGAAAATTTATCTTTTATTTTTAAATATTATTATCTTAAACTATCATCCTGATCCAAAAAATTGTAATCTTCTAGGTCATTTTTTTTCAATAACTTTTATGCTTAGAAAATCAATGAAAATTTATAGTCTAAAACTTTAGACATAAAAAATCATACCGCTCATCGTAATTTTGATGCTCTTCATATTAAGCATTTTAAAGAACAGCAAGAGATCCATCACAATTTAGAAAAATATATATAACATAAATTAACAATACAAGGCATGAATTGTGCTAAAGCCTACTAGACCAGCATCAATGAAAGCCACAACTCTCTCCAGCAGTCTAAAGAGCAAAAGCATAGGTTTGATTTCCGAGCAAAATAACACCTCCTTCGCCATCTAATTACATAAGCAAAGGGGCTGCCTGAATTTTCACTCGATTCATCGTCATCACGAAAAAAGAAAAAGGTATATGATACAAGCAAAAAATAATGATGTAAAATAAACAAATTATGATGCAAAATTACAGAAAAGAAAAAAAAACACCGAGAATCGAAAGATGAGCGAGAGAGACATCGACACCGTCTTCTGAGGTATCTTATGCATATACATAGGGGTATGATAAAGGTGGACACGAGCCGAGCTAGGCCAACACTTAAATAAATCAGGTTTATTTAAAAAGATTAATAAATAAATTAGACCAAAGGCCTATAATAGACTTACATATTAAGTTTATTCTAACTTATTTATTAAATTTAAGAAGTCTGACCTAACTTAATAGCTTATTAAACTATATTTATTAATTAACAAATATATATTAAATTATATATTAAATAAATATTTATAATATTAAAAAAAATATTGTGTACTTTAGAACTGTACATATCTAACACACTAAAATTAATAATAATTTCAAATAAAAGTGACTCATTATACTTCTTTTGACATTACATTTGATTTTTTTGAATCAAAATTATTAATAATTTTGACTGCTTTATAATATATATTAATTATATAAGTTGGTCTTGTAAATGATAAGCTAAGCTTAATATAGACGAGTTAAGCATGTTTAAATAAAAATGTCAAATCTTAATTTTGAGTCTGACTTATTTATTTGGAAAGTCGAATTGAACAAGGTTCAAAATAGGTCACGCCCGAGTCGCTCACGAACGGTCTGGCTTATCTCCAACCCTAGGTACGATGCACGGCCAAACCCTAATGGCTGAACGTGAGTTGACTAAACTACCCTCCTCTTAAGGCACGAAATACCATCAAGCCAGGCATCATCCCCGAAGTTGGGCTTCGATCCAATTGTGATCCATGGGTCCAATAACATTGAGATGATAGTTAATATATCATTTTCCTTTTTTTCTTTTCCAATTTTTTTCTAAGTCGCTAACTACAAAAACTTTTGCTTTAAATTTATTTAAATACTCTGAAGCACCTTACAAGCTTTTTTTTTCTATTTTTGCACTAGGATAAATTATTAATATTTTCTTTATAAAGACAAAAGTTGACTATTTTTCTTATTGAAATCAGACCTACCAAAACCTTATTTTTCATTCCCATGGAGGCCATGCTCTCACTATTTTTTTTTTTGCCCTTGCCAAAGCTTCCAATGTAAACATGCAACCTCCTCCAATAACATTAACTTAAGATGGATCACAATTGGAGCTTTATATTACACTTATTGAATAGGACAATGTTGTCTAATATATGCTTCTAAAGTTCCAACATATGGCCTCTTACTCCTATCAATCAGTATCATAATTTTATCTCATTCTTTCTCTCCTTATCCCCTTTCTATGCTTGCCAAATTTTGGGCATTTAAAAAAAAATTTGGCCATTTTTTTTTATTGACTCAGCTTGTTGTTTGTCACATGCATTTGCTTCCACGCTAAAGTCGACAAGGACGAGGTCATCGTCCATGTTGCTGTCACGTACGTTCATCTCAAGTAAAAAGTCTCCACTTTTAATCCGATACGTCACAACCCTATGAATTGCTTTTTAATTAATTAAATTTAGTTTGCACATTTAATCAGTAGCATTATGTCTCGAATTGAGAATTCAAGAGTTAGTAATTTTAAATTCGAATTTCAACATCACCAATTTAATCAAAGAAGTGCTATTTTATTTTTTATCTCGACTCCTAATTAATCAGGTATTATTAGTCTTTAGACTATAGATGAATCTCTTTTACCGGATGAATCGTATAATTGATTTAGACTTTGATTGTTTTATAAGGTTCAATAAATGGATCATGCATAGGTAGATGTATATGCAGCTCCTATATATCATTCATAGAATGGATCATCTATTAACGCTATAATATCTCTGAATCATTAATGATGAAATAAAAAGAAAACAAAAAGATAAGGGTAATCTCAAAGTTGATATTTGACCTAAGAAGGGAGTCAAAACCTAAATTATATTTGTTTATATATTATTAATATGATTAATCATTCAAACTAAGTGTTTGGTTTTACATATGTTGTCGACGTAGTTCTGCGATAACTTACCTCATTTGTAAGGTTTTGAACTTCATTTTGCACCATATTAATATATAATTGAACTTATGATATATATATATATATATATATATATGTATATATATGTATGCTTGGCGCCCACTTTCCTAAGCTTTAAATACATTTGACCAAGATAGCATACATACGTCACATCTGAAAATAAAACTAAGCAATGGATTCTAAATTATATGCAATCCTCTTGTCCAACATAACTAGTTGTATCCACAAGTAGTCCTTCTAATTAATTTGGAAGATCACTTGATTATACGGTCTAGAGAAGGAAGATTCAAAGAAGCGACACCATATTCAAAGATTCAAAGAAAAGCGTCGAATTGTTGTTTCATTTCTATGATTAATGATATTATGTTCATTATAAGATATTTTTTCAAAAAATCTACATACTATTCGTTTACTTTGCTTGCGACTATATAAGATCATGCAAAATTTGACAATTTTGGAACAATGAGACAAAGAAAAAAAATTTGTGACGAAGGAGACCAAAAATGACTTACGAAGAATTAACGTGAAAACAAATAATGAATTAGTTTTTCACAATTGTTGACTAGATGTTGGCGGTGTTTGCCATCATTGATAAGTGGATAATAATTTAAAAGTGGATAAAAGTTTATTTAACATATAATAGTTAACTATTAAATATTAATATTTAGTGATTTATTAAGATTAAAATAAAAAAATATTTGATAAATATGACGGTGAAATTTATTAATAATTATAAAATAACATAAATGAGCTTAATAAACTAATATGATAAATAATTTAATTTTTAATAACTTTCTAAAAAATATGTAATTTATAATAATAAATTTGGAATAATCTTTTTAAATAACATAAATGCTAAATGAAAATAATTTTAAATTAAAAAATTATATGTACTAATGTCAATAATATTTAAAATTTAAGAAGTACCTATAGTTATATGCGTAGTTAAAATGTTAATAGAAGTTCTAATAAAAAAGTAATCTTTTTAAATAACATACATGCATAAATAAAAATAATTTTAAATTAAAAAAAATATATGTATTAATGTCAATAATATTTAAAATTTAAGAAGTGCCTATAGTTATATGCATAGTTAAAATGTTAATAGAAGTTCTAATAAAAAAGAAGGGTAAGTTGGGTATAAAAATTCAACCTCTATTTTTCATTCACTAAATGTTAATAAAAATAATCTATCACTCGGACGTTAACATGCATATAAGATAATTTACCAAACACTTTATTATCAAAATAATAGTGGTTCGATCAAGTCAAACATCTAAACTCTAATTTAGACTATTTTTTTATTTATCGAAAACACTTGCTAGTGATAAATGGTAGTTTGTGAAAAATTTTTAGCTAATTAACATTGCAACATATTATAGCTAATTGATATATTGCGATAAATTTGAGATTTTTTTTTCGCAAATTCCTGATTCATTTTATAGAATATATAAAAATTTCGATCCATCTCAATATATATATGATTTTCTGTACTAAAACTTCATAACAATCTATTCTCCTACGATCTTCGTGATTTATCATGTTAGGATCTTCAATCATTATTCATTAGTAAATAATCAATATTAATAATATTATCGATTTTCATTGTACATATAGAAAACTATTTATATGAATTTTTTTAGGCTCTTGTGTAAATATTGTCAATTGATAGTGTTATTATTGATAATGTCTTGAATCTGATATTAACCCAGTGAAAATACATATGATTTTTAGCGCATTACAATCGCTTGAATAATTGGGGTGATATATTTTTTTCATATTAAAGAAATAATTTTAGTCGCCGTCCGAAAATATAGCCTAGTTAATAGTGAACCTCGTCAATTAGTGTGTCTTATAATGTTTCTCATGTTTCTCATAACAATTATTTTGATGACATTGGACAGTAATTTGAAGTTCACGGGACATACGTCAAGTTATTTTGCATTTTCTCAGCAATCTTGTTTTTATGTTGAGGTTATCCGGCTTCATTTGCATTATTTTGCAGGCAACTTGGCTATGGAAAACAATGTACTGTAAGAGAGAGAATCTTATAAATAATCGCTATATATTGTATGTAACAAAGTGAAAACAAAATGAGAATCTTAAGAATTCAAAAGATGATACTTGCAAGCTGTGTGCTTATTTTTAAACTTCAATTTAATGAGATAGACATGCATCTTGATTTCTTCTTGTTGAAGAAAATATTCATAGTTTAACAGGTTTTTAGGCAACTTTTCAGTTCACTAACTTATGAAATCTCGTTTCTTCATAAAATTGTGAAGCTGTCAAACTTGTTAAGATTTCAAGTCATTATCACTCACCTTTGATATTAATTACAATCAATCACGACAAGTTAATTTTCTTAGATCCTCAATCTGATTACCAAATGATTTGTTTAATTCACTTACGCTCGAACATCAAATTATCAGTTAATTTTTTTAAAAAAATCAACTTGTATTGAATTACACATAATCGAGAAAAACTTTGAATTTAACATATATTCAATTAAACATATTTGATACATATAGAAATACTCAAACCTTTATATTCTTATGTTATTATCATTATATACTTTTTTGTTGATTAAAATAGCTTAATATGTTCTCATCTAACATCTAAGAACAAGTTCAAAAGTTTATAAATTGAAAGATACAACTATATATAAAAATGCTCAAACCTTTACATGTAATTTATATATGTTATAATGACTAACTACTTCTATGTTTTGTTGATTAAAATATCTCCACTATATATCTAAAGTCTAATAAAAAGTCCAAAATTTTCTAAAATGAAAGCGACATATATTTTTTACTAAAACATTACCAAACTAAAGTTGTCTACTCTCACTCTCATTTCAAATCTATCACGACCTTTCCATCTTGACATAAAAAAAACTTACCATTTTTGTAGTCACAAATATACCACTACCCTTTATTTATTTTATTTATTTTTATTGACATGAACATAAAATTATGTCTTAATGATTATTATACAAATCCTAGTTAGGCACGTAATCGTGTGGGTTAAACAAAACTACAAAAGTAATATAATACGGTAAGGCGAAGCATACGGCGCCGTCACGAATGCGTCAAAATTAGTAAAAATGGCGTCATTGCAGGCAGCGCGGTACATTGAACCCGGACACGTCCCAAGCTCCCTATAAAAACCCTCCACAGGGTGCTCCGGCGGAAGCGGACCAGCGCCCCGTTCCGGGACGAACTAAACAAGAATAACGTGTAACCTCGTCCTGTCTCCGGTCGACGTCCGGCGATGGCGATGGTGGCGACGCAGATGAGGGAGCTGGAGGAGCTGAGGAGGAGGAACGCCGAGCTCGAGAGGGAGGTGAGGGAGAGGAAGGAGAGGGAGGAGGGGGCGCTCCGGGAGCTGGAGCGCACGAGGGAGCGGCTGCGCTTCGTGGAGGAGGCCGAGGAGCGGCTCTGCGGCGAGTTCACCGAGCTGGAGGCCGACGCCGTGGAGCACGCCCGGGAGTACCACCTCCGCGTCAAGGCCCTCTCCGACCAGCTCGCCCTCGCGCGCGCCATGCTGTCCGCCGCCGGCCTCCGCCTCGACCTCATCAGCGAGCCGTAGCCAAGTGCATGTGCATCTGTATCTATATATTTATGCCGTGTATGATGAACTGTAAATGTTAGGGAAGAGTTGCTTGGATTTTTTTCTTCTTCTTTTGCTTCTGTAAATTATGCTGCTGTGTGTTTTATGGCTGTCGCTATGCATCTGCCGCTTTTGATCCATGCACATGAAGAAGGGATCCTTCAGGGCAACAGCTCTTTTGTTCTTGAGTGAATTGCCAATTCCATATGTTAATTTCTAATTGTAATATTAATAGTTGTATGTTGGGCATCCGCCAAGTAAAAGTAACAAAAGAACAAAAAAGGATGGGGATATAAAGTTTTAACAACTCTTTTGAATAGTGTGAATAAGAAGGAAACACTTATGAACAAAAGAGACCGAGTAAAAGAGAGTAAATAAAAAATGTGTTTTTATTTTTCTTTTTCATCTTGCACAATTTTGAATACAAATAGATAGTACAAGGTAATTTTTATTATGAGCATTTTGCTTTTACTTTTACCTTATTCTAACTATTTCAACTTTACGTTCTTTGTTACTTTGTAAAGAGAACAAAAAAATAGAATGGCGTCGTTTGAGAAGTTCAAGTAAAAGATATTTTTCATGGCATTCAAACCCCCTCCCCTCCACCAGGTATAGTACTTTATAGAAAAAAAATGTTGATGATGTTTTAAATCTTAATCTAATTTTATTCGAGTGATATGATTTTTTTTTTTTTGCATTATAGTCGTTTAAATAATTGGAACGATGAAGTCGCTCATCTCATGAGGAGATTTTGTTGAAGAGAAAATTAAGGAATCCTTTACGGAAGCTCAGAGGCGAAGTTTTCAAAATCTAGACAACTTTAAAATTTTTGTCTCATATTTTTACATTGAGAATTTTTATATAAACTTTCTAATATTTAAATTATTCTATATTTTATAACTATTTATTTTTTTATTAAAAAATATTCCACCAGCGTTCAAGGATGTAATTCAAATAAAGATGAATTTCATAAATTTTGTGTCTTCTTTTGCGTGCGATTTTTTCCTAATAGAAAATATACTTGAATATGTTTATTATTTGTATGCATAGCATCCAAGAATCCGTTTGTTTATGGTAGAAGCATTTCTGGATTGGGATGTAAAAATCGATAGGCCTGAATTTAAACATCAACTAAGAGGCAAATTAAATTATTAGTCAGATAATATCATTAGTCACGTCCCAAAGATCCAAGATCAAAGTGGAGTGATGATTCATTTGGAATTGGACTACTTTAAACCGATAAAAAGAAAGAGGAGCAATAATGCAAAGATAGATTTATGGTCCGCTGTCGAGCATCTTTACATACGTCAACTAATTAATGAGTCGTCGGTGAGCCCAACAATTAAATGTTACTGAATTGTCAATCTTTCTTTAGAGAATGCTACAAACACGTTATGTTCCATCTTCCGTGGAGCCGGAGATCCATCCACCCTAACGTTTTGATGTATATATTTCCCCTACTTTCTCTTTTTCATTCAAGGTATAGAACCAATTTGCGTAGAGAACTATTAATGCTCGATTAATTTGATATCATGACGAAATACAATAAAACTAAATTCAAATTAGGATGGTGTCTTTGAAATTTAAACTCGATATATTAATCCTTCCTCCTTCTAGAATATAGTTCCGCTAATTAATTAGGTCAATCATCTACAAGTTCTTTCTTTTTTTAATATACAATTTTGCTAATCAATTCTATTAATTAGTTTACTTTTTCAAATTTTTGATATATATATATATATATATATATATATATAAAGTATTAGATAATTTAAAACAGTTTATTATTCATGCGGTTAAATATATTAAAATATTTTCAAACTTTTTAAATTCAATGGCACTCTTTACCTATTTATTATTTCAAACTTTTTATTTATATTTTTTAAAAATATTTTAGCCTATTAACATTTGCTAAGGAAAAATTTAAATCCTCCTAACTCATCCTTCTAAAAATTCTCCTAATACTCATATAATTTAATTGCTCTTAAAAGTTTAATAAATTATAAATAATACCATTGTGAGAGGTAAAATTTTTTTTAGAAGAATAATAGGTTATAGAAGTGCTCTTTGTCCAATAGTTTGGTTTATGGTTGGAGGGACCTCTCCCTCGTCAATAGACACCATAATGAGATGTGATGCATTGCTGTTCGTTGGAGGCAATGAGACTAGGCTGTCCGCTCAACACAATAGACATTGCATATTGGGAAATAGCTGTCCCAATTGGCACTGATCCAAATTTTCTGAACCGGCTAGGTCAAGAATAAAAAAAATATTCATTATAATTCGAGTGAAGACCAATATATAATATTAGATATTTAGTTGACCCGACTTAAAAAATAATAGCATTTATATCATATATTTAATGTTATGTGTATTCAATTATTTAGTTGAGATAATATTAACTTGTAATATTTGATAATATAGCTGTATTTTTATGAAGTTTGCGACATAGGATCTAATTACATATTTCTTATATGATAATATTTTTATATTTCTATATTTAAATAATTTGAGAAAATATGGAGGTTCTAGTTTAATTTGAATATTGCAATTCCAATTCCAATTATGATTTATGATTGAATCTAGTGTCCTCTTTCACGAAAACCTCTCTGATCCAAAGTCCATCCTAGTTTAATTGTTATTAGTTTGAGCTAGCTAATGTTCATTTTATCGAATTTTTTTTTTGAATTATCCCATAATATTTGGGATTATTAAATTTTGATTAATTTATATTTTTGGACATTCAATAATCTTTTTTTTTACATTCAGATGACTCAAATTTCTTAACTTTTATTAATACGTTGACGATATAATGCGTTGTGGGTAAACCATGCTAAACAATAACCATGCTAAACTTTTATTAATACGTTGACGATATACGTTGACGATATATGTTAATAATTGCATTCGTGGAAAAAAGTTGTCTCCACTACGATAATATAATGCATTATCTGTAAACTACGTATAATTATGAGATGAGATGCATTATTCCCTTTCAGCTCTCAAAATTGGCACTTGATACAAAGTTCAAATAGTAATATATGATTATTCCTAAGCAAATAATATAATATATTTTTTATAGATCTTGTTTGAATGACTAATGGTATCTTATTAATTCAAACATGTATAAATTATATAAAGTATAATACCATTTTCATGTAAATATAATTTTGTATAAATTATATAAAGTATAATACAATTTTCATGTAAATATAATTTTGCATAAATTATGTAAAGTATACATACTTAAAATTACTCATAGTTTTAATTAAAAAATTGTAAAACTACCGAATTCACTATTTATGAATAGTAAATCTAAATTAACAAATTCTATAATAAGTGAAACCAATGGGAGTAAATATAGTTTTGATAGGAAGTTGTCCTAGAAAATATTCTAGACATGCCATATGGACATCATTCCAAAATCCAAACATAATTTCCACAGCATTAATTAATCTATCAAACCGACCAATTCACCTGAACACCTGCAGCTGAGGTCAGTTCTTTGAAGCGTCCAAATCAATGTTGTAAAATTCGGATTGGACGTCGACTCGGATAGCTCATCGGTTGGGTCGGATCGGTCGGACAATTTGAACCGAATGATCGAACCGGTTGACAATAAATATATTTAAAATAATTAATGTGTTAAAATTAAACTACAAGATGTCATATAAATTACAATACATATAATTTTTTTTATCTTAATTCATAAGTTCATAATATATTAATTACTAAAAATTATGTTTCGTGTTAACAAAAAATTAAAAATGATATATATAATACATAACAATATATTCAATGATAAATAATTTTATAAAGTAACATAAATTAAATTAAGTATATAATAAAATCTAAGAAAGTAGTATATGATTCAAAATAATATAATTAATTATTCTAGCATTTAATTATACAAATTTAATGAATGAATAATATACATTCAATTTAGAGTATCAATTTTTTTAAGATTTTTGAAAGAAAAATTTTGTATGCACCTGATTCAACCAAAATCATCGATTTGACCGATCCAAACCGGTTTAAAAGCCTCTCCGATTCAATAGTGACTCATGACCCGTTTTAGTAGCCGGATAGCGATCCGATCGGTCCGATCGGCCGATCCGGTCCGAGTTTTACAACACTAATCCAAATCTTCTAATTGTTAATTTAATTTTTTTCTTTAACAAAATGACACTTACATAAATAAGGTCATAACTGAGGAAAGGCAGCAACAACATTAATCATGCTATTAATCATGCTTCATGACGTTTGCAGTGACGAGGGGCGGCGTGATACGGGTATCACTGCTCAAACAAGGTTCTCTGAGACGACAGCTTCCTATTGGTGAATAGGCACGAGGTCCACAAGTGATGCTTGAACACCGGGGACTACAAATCAAGGTCACGAGACAAGTTAATAAATGTAGCGTTTGAATAAAGGGTTCTCGGATTTTTTAATTTGATAAATTAATTTTAATTATATTTGAATCAAATAAAAATATAATGATTATAGATAGATTCTAAGGATGTTTAGATAAAAAGTGAGAAACGAAAATATAAAATATATGATAAAACTTATTTTAATTTAAAAATTATATTAAGTAAAATAAAATTAATATCATAAAATAATATTTTCATAAAAATATATTCTATAGAATATACCGGTCAAAACTATTATAAATAATATAAAATTAAACACACAAAATATTATTTTAATAATAATATTTTCATAAAAAAGATTTTGTTTAAATAATTATTAATTATACTAATAAAATAATTTATATTATAAATTAAACATAAGGTAATAAACTATTTTCTTATAAAATAAATTTAATTAATATAAATTAATTCTCATAAATAATATAATTAAATAATTTATGTAACTTATTTTAATCTCACATTTAAATATTATCATAAAGATTATTTTAAAAATATCAGTTAAAAGATATATGAGATAATTAATAATTTATAGTTATATTATTAAGTTAGTATTAACTAAAAAATATTATGTAAAGTTAAAAAGTTTAAAAAAAAGCAAAAAAAATGATGACTAAATACAAAAAAGTTGCAACAGCAGCATTAAAACATGTTGTTGCAGTGCGCAGAAATCGCTGATAAAAAACGTGACTCCGGGTTCTTATCTCGGGTTCAGCGTCTGATTTTTCAAAATATTTTTTGAAAATATTGTAACCGAAGCCGATTACAGTTGCCAAATGCAGCGAATATACTAAATAATATTTTCTAGGTGATAATGAGTAATCTACTCTCACAGGCGGCAAAATGATAAACGTAACCCTTGCAATCAGCAAAACAAGAAAATGCAATGGTGGATCTTGATCTATAAAAATAAATCATGTTTACATGAATGGCATCAAGATAATGTCATAAAAAAAAAGTTGACCAATAGTCATCATGGTGAAATTACATGGGTAAACTTTTCCCAAGTTCTCATCCTCATTTAATACGAAAAATAGACATGCAATGGATAAAAGGGCAAATATTATACCTCGAATGCAATCAATATTAATATGTTGCACATCCATTCTTGCAAATCTTTAATATTTCAAAAATTAGATCCACAAATACAGCCCTTGCATGTGCTCCAATGTTGTAAATGGTTAGCATTAACAGCAAATTGCAATATTAAGTCATCAAGATAAAGATGCACAATTACCTAAATTTTAGATAATAAAGTTGGGGAAAATATATGTACACTATAGAAGCGTTACAATCAGCATATGGAAAAACTAATATAAAGTCTAGAGAGATATGGTGTCACTCTATCAGCTGAGAGTACACTACAATATTGATGATGTTACATCCCCCAACCACTGTACAATTACCTAAATTGAGATAATAAGTTTGGAAATAATGTTTATATACTATGATCATTTTTGGTGAGAAGAACAATACTTTATTTTATCTTTTACATCCAAAGACTTCTGACGGTTTGATTAGGGGTTAAGTTTGAAGAGAATATGTAAGAAATATAATATTCTTGTGTATATTTCAAATATTAATTCTATTTTTATTTTAGATAGTATTTAAATTTATATGAATATTTTTTTAGAATATATTATATTAGAAATAAAATATATTAATAATATAAACTTAATTATAAATAAGCATTTATTTACTTCATTTGCAATTATATATTTAATTAGTTATTATTTATGGTACTATAGTAATTAATCCTTATTTGGTTAATTAATTAATTTATAATGTTATATAATATAATATTATTTACATTAACACATAGTATAAATTAGTTGATGTCTAATTATAAATATATCTATAATTGGTGACTAAAATAAATATAATATCATAAAAACAAAAAAACAAAATATGATTAAAAAGACAACAAGAGTGAAATATAAAATATAATTATTATTTATAGGAATAAAATAAATGAAATATGAAGTTAAAATAGCGATTTCATGATTTTTTATATAATTTTTAAAATAATAAATATATTCTTATTCTTTGATTTTATTCTAAGAATAAAGAATTATTCACGACACCTTTAGGAATAATTTCATTCTATTAAATTATAAAATTATCTTGTGGAACCGTTCAATTTTAATAAAATAAGAACATTTATTCTTTACCAATGATAAGAACATTTGTTTTGTGGCATTATTTTTTTTCCTTTTTTATTAACTTGCTTTATTAAATTATTTTATATTAAGAAATGCATTATTAACTATAATTAAATAATTTTGAGCATTTGTTAAATTAGCATATATGGGTGATGTTATAGATAAATAATAATTTAATACAATTTCGTAAATACTAACAATTTTAAGTATTTAATTAATTATTATAGTATCATAATTGTTAGGTAATAATATACTATTAAAAATAGAATGGGGCAAAGATTAACTAGCCTCTACATATATCAGTTAATTACTATAATGTCATAATGATTTAGCAGATAATGTCTTATTATAAATAAAATAAAGACTAATTATTATGTTGAGCACATCTTAACCATCATGATCAATGGTGGATCATAAAGTTGACAAAAATTATAATTTATAAAATTTATCATTGTATTAAAAAATTAAGATGTGCTCAATCATCTTTATAAAGTATTTGATGCTTAGTAAGTACATTAAATTCTAATTAAAATTATCACTAATGGTTTTTATATTTATTTAATTCAATAATTAGAATTGTATTAATGAATCATAATTTACACTTTCCATAAATACCTAATTATATTTAGAAAAATATAAAAAAATATTATTTTATTTCCTTTTATTCTCATTTCAATCAAATACTATATTAAAATATTACTTAACTAATTTAAACACATCATAAAAATATTATAATAATATTTCACTCATATTCCTTTTATAAAAATAAAAAAATAATTTTGTTAATTCTCTATCATCCTTATTATCATCTCAAACAGGCCTACATAGGCGTTACAATAACGACATGGGAAAAGTAATAAAGTCTATTTCACCAAAAAAAAAAGAAAAGTAATAAAGTGTAGAGAGATAGGTAAACTCCTTAGCTATGATCGAGATGATCAAATTCAATTTTGACGATCTAAAATTAAAATAAAAAGTTTAAAATATTTTTAAAATATTTAATTTTAAATTGTTAAAATTGAATCTGACGATTAAATTTATCGCGAAAAGATTTACTTAGCCAAACTTTCTTTCTCCGGAGAGATATGGTGTCACTCCATCAGCTGACAGCACAGAACAATATTGATGATGTTACATCCTCCAACTACTGTACGTTTGATAGAAGCTGCTAGCGAACACTCCAACCATCGTTAAATGATGCTTTAACAGGATTAGGAAAGAGATCCCCTCAGCTTTGTCCTTGCACGAAGAATGATAGTTATCACTGTACACTTTTCAATTTTTTTTGGACGAATGCACCTTTTTAAAGTTCCCTTTCAAATGGGTCCTAGTTGCATGCGACAAGCAACTTGACTTGACAAAAGAAAAGCAGATGCTACAATAACATTTTGATCAGATCAGGAAAGGAAAAATAATTGTGTAGATTGATCAGAGCATCTCAATTTGACAATGAATTACAAGCATAGATTATTTCTACATGGAACATATTTATTCTTAAATGTCATAAATTTTTTTTTCGGTTGTCACCCCAGTGTTCGGAAAGCGGCGCCGATTCTCCAACCCACGCAACGCTAATGGTTATGCGCATCGGTCACGGGTTGGAGTCTCGGCCCACCATCGAACTCGACTATACTGGTGTCGCCCCGGGTCGCGTGTCAGGCTGTGGCAGGTGAGGCTCCCAGCGGAGATTTTCTGCGTTTACAGGGGCTCGAACTCGAGACCTCTGCTTAAGCGAGGAGGAGTCGTTATCCACTCCACCCAACTCCCATTGATTAAATGTCATAAATTATTCAAATGGTCATTCAACGATTATATTTCGCTCGAAGTCATATTAATTGACTATCGCTGATTTACCAATTTACCTTCTTGTGCTACTGCTATAGATATATTTTTCTTTTCTCCATACACACATTTTTGTACATCAATATAAAATATACTAACGATGAGGAAGAGAGCGGATATAATGCCTCAAAAAATACACTCTATGATGTGATAAAATACGTATTTGGAGACGCTACGATATAGTTTGGCAAGTAGAACTTAAGTTCTTTCGGGTTCTTGATGAATAGTTGATTTGATAGATTAGTTTTAATAGTGTTTGGATGAATTAAAATGTAATGATGAAGATTAAAATTTGATTTGATAGATTAGTTTCATTGAGTGTTTGGATAGAATACGAGAATTAGAAAGATGAAATATAATTTTTATAGTAGATAAAAATTAAGTTGAATAAAAAGTTATGATATTTATAATTTTTAAATATCTATTTAAAATATAATATTATTACAAAAAATTGAAAATAATAAATAATACTAAATTATATATTTTAAATAATACTAAATATTATAATTAAACTCATTATATTATATTATTATTTTAAATAACAAAAAGAAGTAACTTTTAATTTTATAGTTGAGTTAACTAAAAAAATAGATTATTAAATTAAGATAATGCAAAATAAAATATTTTGTGAGAGCGGAGAGAAAAAAGATAAAATTAAAAAGTAAACTTAAAATAAATTATAAAAGTAATATAATAGAAAAGGAAATAAATCTGTAATAAGAAAGAAAAAATGTGTAAAAGATGAGAGAGAAAAAAAATAGAAAAACGTGTCACATCAAAAAAAATTAGGAGGGGGTTCACCCCCCTCCCATGAGCAGTCACCAATCCACCAAAATGATGGAACCTGAGGCATTGCCGATTTCAGTGTTTTAATTTTGCCTCGAAATTCGCTTCAAGTCACGTCGCTTGCCAGAGTTTATTGGAATCAGGTCTAGGTTCTGACCTGATTCTAGTTATCAAACTAAGCCTACAGAAACATGCTTGCTTGACATAAATAAAAATTTTAACTATAAAAAAAATATTATATGTGAATGATAATATACAAACGAAATAGAAATTAATAAATATATAAACATATATAAAAGTATAAGAGCATGAAAATATTTGAGCTCCACATCTTATTAGTTATTCCAATAGAAAAAATATAACTTAATGACATATAAAGATAAATAAAAAGAAAAGTACTTTAATGTTCATAGTTGCAATATCATCACGAACATCCTATGCTACACACGTCGCCTCCATCATTAATTTTTTACATAATTAAATTGCAGGAGAGATGTACTCTCATGAGCTATGAAACTCAATAGATGAACAAATTAAAAATTAAATAAAAATATCATAATATATTGATATCATGCATTACAAAAATATATATCTCATGATCAGATTATGGATTATCATAATAGATGGATAAAGATTCATCTAAAAATAAATAGATAGAGATTATATTCAATCATCATTAGATAGCATCACCCTTATACCTGTGATATACATATATACATGCATGCATACATATATACGTACGTGCGTACGTACATACATACATACATGCATACATATATACATACATACATACATACATCATAATACATCAAGTGGATCAAAGAGTGAATCGTATATCATGTCATGCCTTCAATATTATATCATATTTTACTTTTATTACATCACTTTCATTAAATGTACATTACTTGCAACATCATTGTATATTTACATTATATGCACTTTACTTTCATTATTATTGCATAACTTACATCATCACTTAACTCATCATTAATATTCATCTCTTTATTTATGTTTGTTGTTACATTTAGTTCGTCAAGTTCACACAAACTATGCTTGCTAAAGGTTAGTGGTTGTTGAACAAATCACGACATTGCTTTCTTAGGGAATGATGCTCGAGAATCTTTTTTGTTGCATAGAGGAGAGCACTCCATGTAAGAGGAACTATGTAGTATGACTGCAGTTACACTACTAATATCTAACATCATCATTATAAGCATAATTTTACTTTATTTAACTTCCGACAATCGCACAAAATGACGATCTCTTATTAAATTTTGTGTTATTCATCTTATAATACCTAATACATTTGTATTATAGAGTATAAACATCCTATTATGAACCAATAATAATTAGGGTTCATATGAAATGTCGTAACATAAATATTATAACATCACGAACCGATAATGATAAGGGTCATTTATATCATAAATATCATCATAATATGAACCGACAGTAATAATGATTCATATAAAGTCCTATGATATAAACATCGTCATGATATGGATCGATAATGACCAAGATTCATATAAGATCTTATGACATTAATATTGTCGTATAATTCCTCCATACTTGTTAATTAATATAATTCGTAAGAAGATCATAAAAAAATGATAATCATAATAAGTGGCATGATAA
Organism: Pontederia paniculata; assembly: GCA_001647135.1. NCBI lineage: Eukaryota > Viridiplantae > Streptophyta > Magnoliopsida > Commelinales > Pontederiaceae > Pontederia > Pontederia paniculata. The sequence goes on along the minus strand of LTAE01001918.1, from coordinate 16,726 downwards.
CACATAGTTTAAGTTGAACGAACATATAATCAAATAATCAATAAGAAGGTCAAAAGAGAGTTTTGAGAATCTCCAATCATATGGATTTCTTGTATGATCAATTAGAAATAAAATCATATAAAACCATTAATCTTAGTTACATAAAATCCTTTAGCATTCAAATCAAATATTACTCACATCGTAAAATTATAACGAAATTATTTTATTTCATGAGTTTCATAGGAGTATAGAGTAACTCCAAATTTGACATAAAATTATATGTGTGGTACAAAGGGTCATAGATTTGAGTATGTATTTATAATGACCATATAAGATATATCTTTTGTTCTCAAAATTACCAAAGAGCTAAGAAACAAATATTATGATCCACGCAAATGTAGACGTGTATAGTAATAAAAATTCACTTATCTCGATAAATAAGACTCTTAACAAATCCTTATCTTGGTTTGCGGGAGCTTTAAATATTTTAAAGAAAAAATTATCGTTATTTCAAATAAGATATTGTAAGTGCATTTTTAGGTAATCACTATATATGAACAACACATAATATGCTAATTATCGGTCTGCAATCAATCTTAAATGATTTATCTATGTTCTAATCTAAGAAAGGCGCTACCCTCTCCGTCCCGACCTCCGAATTAGAGTCAACCCGTTCGACCCCCCATCCTTGTGGCCAGATCGTGGCTGTCTCGTTCCAAGCATTCCTCACAATTTAATAACTCTCTTTTACAACAACAATGTGCTACAGTGAATGCTACAGTAAATTCTGGGTTGTTACAGTAATTCCAGCAACATTCAATTGTATGTATTATCAAAACAGCTACAATATCGTGACAAAAAAGAGATTAAACTATGCATCTATAAAGTCAAAATACCTACTATTTCTTCAGCTAATCCTATGTTAATCACATAATTGATTTCGTATACATGTATTCATTCTTTATTACATCAATTACTTACATTCACTTCCCTTCCATCACTCCTCACGATTAATGCATGTTTGCATATATGATCCAATTAACATAGATCACAATTAAATAGCTATCATCTTTATTATCCACTATTTTTCTTTTTTTTCCTCTAATGCAACTTGTTGGTCGTAATATAGTAACCCTCACGCATGATACCTCCAACATAATAATTAAGTAATTCATTTTAACACCTTTTTAAGAATCTTTTGGATCATTTTAATTTCTTAACCACATGATATAATTTAAATGTATCAATAAACTTATTCATGTGTGCATTTTTTTTTTCATTTGTGATCACTGCAAGAGTCATTCCGTCAAGTAAATAATACTTATATTCTACTCAAGATTATAATCTTATTACCTATAAATCTTTTATAAAAATATGTCAATGTAGCAACATAGTTTATACACAATTTACCCCGTCACATGTAAATTACTATATGACCTTAATAAATAGCCAGTTTCAATATTATCCCCAAGTCATTCATCGTATAAAGATCATCTAAAAGAATAGCATCCATTAACTGCAAGCGTGAACAATCCTTACCGCAAAGGATTGAGTTCGACAGGTAATTTTTCTTGGGCCATCCGAACTAAAATGCTTTTGCATATTTATTTATTTAATCATTATAGACAAACCAAAAACGATATCAAAATAAACAATTAGATCTTAATATTTTGTTATTTGAATTAGATTAATCAAGTCGTTAAATTTTCTTAATGCCAGGACACATTCGAACATCGCAGTTAATCATACAATTTTAAACAGGAGATATGTAAACAAAATTCTGCTGCTTCTCGAATATGCCAAAGATCGCAATGCTACAGTCGAAGGGATTCAAATGCCCATTCGGCTGTTAAAAAAGTTTGCCCTGTTCTAGAAAGAAGAAAACTGCAACTTGTATGAAGCTAATCAGATTTGAAGTACCAAACTTGTATGTCCTGTTCCATCTGAATTCCCTCTCCTAAATAAAGAAACACAAAGAGTTCTTCCTCACAATAACATCGTGTGTCAGAATATAATATATTAAGATTATATAATTATCTACGATAAAACACTATAAACTTTGCACTATATTTATTAAATACATGATTAAATAGATGCAAAAGAAAAATTTTACAATGGCTTTCTCGCAACTATCAAATCCAATACCTGGGAAACCGCTCAACCAGACCCCATAGAAAAAGATAAGTGTTCTACAAAAAACAAGAGAGGAAGAAAACGTTACACACTTTTCCAATACCCAGCCATGGGTCCTGAGACAAGGGCCCCAAAGAATACCAACTTGGAGAAAATCCTGTGAGATGCTATACTGATTACAATGAGTTTGCCACCTCCTGGCCAGCCCTTGCAGTGAACTCTTCTTTCGCATGAATCTTCACTATATATAAAGATTTTCCGAGGGTAAGGGCATTCACTCATTAGGTAGAAAAAATATCTGTGGCGAACTATGATCTCAAAGTAGCCCAGCAAGCATAGCACCAGGATCATTATAGTTCGAAGGAGTAACTGGTGATTGTGGTTGTGGTGGAGCGACAACAGGTGATGGTGATGGTACAGGAATGTTGACTAAATGTTCCTTGATGAGCTCCTTCAACCTGTTGTAGAAAACTCTTACGTAAGTAACTTATAGCTGATCTAGACTCAAATGAAACCCCAAGAGAGACATACTCGAACGTCAGTGTCGGATCGCCAGATGCTAAAGTTATCCGAAGCTGAGTTCTGTCTGATGGATCAGTTTCAACTCTAACCTGGAAGCATAAGGTTCCTAGAAGTGAAAACAGACAACTATGCACAACAGAAGCATCATAAAGTCTATCAACAGTTCCTTTCAGAAAATAGTCGATCAACAATTTCAATACAAGAATGAGTTGTCTCAAACTAGAATCTAAACATAAAATAGTAGAACTAGGGTGCTTCAGAAAAGAAGCTCAATGAAATAAGAGAAAGTTGCTGGAAAGCCTGGAACCGAACCTGACAATAAAAAATTTTGATCGCTGAATGTAACAAATCAAAACTATTGAAGGCCTATTTTGGGGTTTTGTTTCATTTCTACTTCCTAAATTTGGAATCAAAGGACAAAAATAAGATAAAGGCAATCAGCAGTTCAGAGCACAACTGATGAGTGGTGACTGTTCACCAAGATAGACTAAACTGCAAAAAAGAAGAAAACATCTTCTAAAGAAACAAGGAAACAAAAATGCATAACTAAAAGAAAGGAATGCCAAATGGAAATAGTGTTAATATTAAAACAGAAGAGAAAAAAGCATTCACATCCATTGTTTTTTCTTTTTGATGAAACTTTCACATCCATTGTTGATTTGGAAATCAAAACAAGGAACCAACTCACAGATACATCATAATTGGATCTCAGAAGCAACTCAAAGATATGAATTTAACATATATGATAGATAGTTTCCTCCCTTACCAAACAAAGCATTGACCTGGTAGTTTCTGAACAAAACGTAGTGCTGGCAACCAGATTATTTGGATTTGTATCCTGGTAAATTAATCTGTCAAATGGCATATTCACAAAAATAAAGTAAAATAAAGAAGCCGATGAAATTTATAGCTCACTAGTCCAGGAGTAACTGCCAAATGAAGACTGGTAAATAAGTTTGCCATTTCAGGAAGCGATAGAGGTTTTACGCCTCTAACCTGCACATATCCGGAGTATTGGTCATCTAAAAAATACTATTTACATTTTTTTCACTATTACAAAAGAGGCTGGAGCTTAGTACAACACAAAAACTAGAAAGACAAGGGTACAACACTTCATATATTACCTCATCAAATATTAAAAGAAATATTCATATTTTAATAACATAAAAGTCATGCACATGAACGCGTGACTTATTGATATGAGGTAATACAACTCTTACTCATTCATTATGGTCAAGAAAAACCTACTTTCAAGTTTCACGGGTAAACAGTTACAGTCCATCAATTGATATATTTTGATATGACAAACTACATTTTCGACAATTCTCAGCGACTACACCTGATGACTTATTTATATTAATAATTAGGTCTCGTGTGGTCAACTAGTCTGGATGATACCATATAAAATGACAGCAAGGGTATCAAATAGTTTATTTCCAGGTTGCCATTGCCATTTTCACCACAATTCTGAATTTCTCATCATTATCATTTCTATTTTTTTCATTTATATTCATTGCCACGAAATTGTGTGTGCAAAAACATGCACTATTTTAAGGACCATAAGATAAATTTGTGAGATGGGCAATACGTTCATAAGACAGGTCAAAGTGGGCCATTTTCACTACCCAAGGTTGACATGTCACTTTACAATAGCAAACAGCTCCTTAATAATAATAATAGCAAGCAGCTGACGAGAAACTGCTCATTGTCATGTTAATTGTTTAACAAACTCATCTTGTGAACTTGTGTATTCAAAGGCAACCCAGCCCTTGAAGGTATTTCATCTATCATCCTTGTATAACATGCACTCACTCCTCTCTCGCACAGAAACACAAATGGTACTGAGCTCCTTTGTCATCAAAGTGCCAAAATAATTTCCAGGTTCCCACTTCCCACCATCCAAAACAAACCAATCAAGTCGAGTATCTAACATTAACTGTATTAACTCAACCATATCGTTGATAATTTTTTATTAAGGACAGACTATGCCACGATTCTCCAAGTCCTATCTTGCATAATCTAGCATCAAATATTAATGGAAATAGACAGCATAGAGCATACACGAAGAAGCACGGTGATTCACCAGTAAAATAGAGCACATTGCACAACATATCACAAATTCGAAACAAAAAAACACATTTTCACAAACTAAGCAACAATTGATGCATGTCTAACTGTTATATTGTCATAAAAGAAGGTTAAGTCTGAACTCAAAAGATAGCGACAAGGTTTCACGGCTTCACCCACTGCCAAAACATGTTATATGCATATGCATTTTGCATAGTCTGAGTGGGACAAAAAAGGGGAAAAAAGATGATCATAACAGAACCAAGACATCAAATAGGTCAGGCTTACCACTTCCTGAAGCTTCAAAGGTGGTCCTGATAATGATTTCCACTGAGTGAAAAATTCTTCAGCAGAAACCGAAATAGGTTGCAAAAATTTGTGCAGGACAGCTGGAAGGCGTAGTTTAACATTGACCTAAATGCAACAACAAAAGCAAGTCATCACATCTCAGACAAATTTCCAATGCAAGAAAAGAGTTATTTTTTTTTCTTTTGAGGGGAGAAAAGAGTTAGGTTGAATAAGAAATATGTTATAGCAAGAAAAGAGAAAAACCATTGCAGTTCCAAACTGATAGGAGAAATCAAGGACAGGAAGATCTCTGCTTGGTCGAAGATTGACAATTTCAAGTGGACATTGCACCTACAATATACAACAACTATGCCCTCTCAAAGAAAACATACAACAATTATAAATAATAGTAGCCTATTATCAAAGGGTAAAGAAGACATTGTTGAACATGCAGACCTGAGCTCGTGGAGGAATAGTCTCGGGCACCGAGGAGAGATGCATCTTTAAGTGTGATGGAGGCAATATTGCAGCCTTCACTGATACAAGAGGTGAAGTATTTTTGTTACCGAGGAAAAGACCTAGACGTCCATGCTGAGCTCGCCACTCTGCTTTTATCCCAATCTACACCAAAATGTAGCAACAAAGAAAGTGTTGAAGCTAGAGCAATGGCACTCGAGTTACAGAAGAATGATGCTTCGGTATAACTACAGTTCTTTAGGCCATCCTAATTGTGCTGCTTGGAGTTTTTCAATTGCTATTAAGTATATAAGCTAGAAGCTAGGATTATGTCCCAAGCCAAGCAAGATATCCCATCAATGTCAATAGCTACTTAACAAGATAGTAGTCAAGGAAATGTAACAAAGCTCTACTTATTATAACTGTGAATATTGCACATTTTATCATCTGAATTTTAACCAAATTAAACATAGCAAGTGGATGATCAGGACAAAGATGTCTATGAAACAACGTGCTTGGTTCTGTCCATACTTGCAGTTTTCACAAGCTTTTTTTTCTTTTACGAGATCATCACAAGCCATTTCACATGATGATTGTGATGGAAACACAAATTATATATTGTCATCAATTAGTCCATCTGAGCACAATGATAGTAGATAATCTAAAGCAACAAACCTGAATATGAGGATCCTCATAAAGCACTCCACTATCTTTCAGGCACAGTGCATGAAACCTTTCCGTAATGTCGACAGTGGGCTGCAGAAGCATGTAGACAGTTATGGAGAATAAAAGATTATTAACAAAAAGAATACATTACTAAAAGAACAATACCAGCTGCCGTAAGCAATTCAAACTAAAAAGTATTCGAGCTATTCCATGTCTTGTCAAGATGTAGCAAAAAGAGATGGCCAATCTAAGAAGAAACTCAACTTCAATTTATGTACCTGAACTGAGTTTGATTGATCATCCACGGGGGCTAGTGCCAAAGCATCAGCAAGGCCGTTCGTACCATCCAGTGCTGATATGAGACTCGGTTCCTGTTGATCTTCTGTAGCAGCAGATGCTGGAGGGCCCTCAATTGCAAGTGGGCCTAAAAGATCTCCAAGGAGATCAGCTGAAGGTGTAGGTTCCGAAGCAGCTTTATCAACAGATCCATTTTCCTTAATTCCTTCCTCAGGAGAAGTAACTTCCTGTGAATTTTGCTTAAGTCATGTTGAATTTTGTTTTCATCATGCATGTACCTAGAAGTCAATTAAAAAGGTTCAGAGCTGACCATATTTTGGCTTGGCATCTTAACAAGACCAAGTTGAGCAGATGGTGGTGCTCCATTGGCTGGTTTCTGATCAGCCACAACTAATGCATTCGAGGTCAGCTGCTGACTTCTTATTCTTATTGCACTTTGTTCTGCTGTATCGACTTCAGCATCTTCGGCCTTTTTCAGAAGTGCAGACTATTTTCATGAGAGAAAAAAAGTATTTCAGTTTTCTCGGTGATAAATCACATTTGTTGTTAATCTCAACTATATAGATATGCATAGCTTATATCCCACAAAGTCTGTAAGAAAGTCTAATGCGAGTAAACATCCACCTGGCGTTCTGGAAATTTCGGCATTTCAGCCAAGATATCCATTAGAGCGACCCCTTTCCTACTGAGTGCAAAATATTCAACAGCTCTTTGCTGGACTTCGACGTCAATATAACTCTCATATCTGAGCAAAATGTTTATCTAGTCAAATTTTAAATAGTCAATTTGTGGAAACAATGTACTTAACCAATGTTGGGACACGAAAAGATCATTCTCACTTTTTAAATATTGACCAAATTTGCTCCTGTAGATCTGCATCTGGGGGCTGGGTGTGCATCAAGATCTTGGCATATGTTGAGAGAAGAATTGCTACGGTGCTTGTCCTGAAAAAGTAAGCCTTAAATGTGAAGAAACAAGAGCACAATTACATAAGAAACCATGTCAAAAAATCAATGCTTTCCCAGCTTACGTTACAGTAGGAAGCTTCTCATTAATAATTGTAAATATTTCCTTGGGACTACATCCAGGTCTTCGCACCAAAAGGTGGCTGTACTCTCCAAGAAGATAAGCACTTACCTGTAACATAAATTATGGAGCCAAGATTCACATGAATTTTCCATTTGGAATGAAGATTCACATGAAATTTCAAACATTTTCACTGAATTTTTCGTATTCATGGAATCCAATGAAATCTAGAAGAACAAAAAAACAATCAATAAAGACAACATATAGTTATAGTAAAAAAAAGTTAGGAGGGGTGTAGTGATAAGATACCAGTGGTATTAGTTAAAAAGATAGTGGGCTGATTAATGGGTAGTTATGTTCATGTTTTCCATTATCAGTTATGTTATTTAGTTACAGTAACTAACCATTCATGCTATAAATACATGGATGGTTCTATCTTTTTGGGCAACCTTTGAGAAGTTGTTTATCATCCTTGTAATTGGAGTTTGGCGCACTCTACACGGACTACTTATTGTGGAGATTTGGCATCTCGAATGGACAAGTTATTAGTAGTTTTGTGTTTAAGATTCTTGCACTTTTACTACTAATGGAAGTTATCTTATTTTCATTTTTTAGTCATATTTTCAGCTTCTATCATTTTGGTATCAGAGCAGCAAAGATCTTTACACATATCTACTTAGTACCCTTTGATTCAAGTTTCCATTGAAAAGGAAAGAAGATGAAGCTGAAAGTTATTATGGTTCAAAGATCATACTCAACATTCATACACAGATGGAGTTTCACAAGTTTGAAGGAATCAACAAAAAAAGATCATTGTTTTCTTTTGCCTTGAGGATAAGGCAAAATTTTAAGAGGGGTGTATTGATAAGATACCACTTGTATTAGTTAAAAAGATAGTGGGCTGATTAATGAGTAGTGATGTTCATATTCTCCAATATTAGTTATGTTATTTAGTTATAGTAACTAACCTTTTATGTTATAAATACATGGATGATTCCATCATTTTGGGCAGCCTTTAAAAAAGTTGTTTATAATCCTTGTAATTGGAGTTTGGTCCACTCCACATGAACTACTTATTATGGAGATTTGTCATCTCGAATGGACAAGTTATTAGTAGTTTTGTATTTAAGATTCTTGCAGTTTTACTACTAAAGGAAGTTATCTTATTTTCATTTATTTAGTCATATTTTCAGCTTATATCACTTTGGTATCAGAACAGTAAAGATCTTTATGCTTATCTACCTAGTACCCTTTGGTTCAAGTTTCCATTGAAAAGGAAAAAGAATATGTAGCTGAATATTGCGGTTCAAACATCATACTCAACATTTTTCAAAATAGAAATCAACACAAAATAATCATTAGTCTTCTTTTGCCTTGAGGACAGGGCAAAATTTTAGGGGGTGTATTGATAAGATACCACTTGATTAGTTAAAAAGATAGTGGGATGATTAATGGGTAGTCATGTTCTCCATTATTAGTGATGTTATTTAGTTCTAGTAACTAACCATTCATGTTATAAATACATGGATGGTTCTATCTTTGTGGGTAGCCTTTGAGAAGTTTATCATCAACTTTGTTATTGGAATTTGGTCCACCCCACACAGACTATTTATTATGGAGATTTGTCATCTCGAATGGACAAGATACTAGTAGTATTAGTGTTTAAGATTCTTGCACTTTTACTACTAATAACAGTTATCTTGTTTTCGTTTCTACAGTCATAGTCATTCATATTTTCAGCTTCTATCACTCAGCTTCATAATTGATTGGTGCTTCCTATTCACACTTCACAGCATACCAAATCAACTGGGAATTTGAAGTATTCTCTAATTAGGTTCATGGTACTTTTTTATTTTCAGCATTCTGAAATTCGGTCTGAACTAAAACAGCAAAGTCAGGAACCAATAACTCTTTAATTGAAAAAAAATGATTTTTTTCCTCTCCAACAAAATAATAATTTTAATAAATGTATAACCAGTCCTTACAAAAAAAATGTATATCCAGTCATAAATCATGCCCCAGAAATTAAAACCCCTTTGGCACTTTTCCTTAATGTGAAACATCACTAGGAGAGCATAGTTTATTGAGATAAGATAAGCACCTTAACCATCGTCTCATGCAGAGCAGGCTTGTCAAGATACTCTCTTGCTTTAGCAGCTGCATATGGCTGATACCACAACCATAAATAAGACAATAGTTTACAAAAGCCCAATCTCATAAGATACAACTGTGACAAACCTGTAAATCCTCATTGTTTGTGACAAATTGAACCACACGGTACCAAATGTCATCACTAACAAAATCTCCAGCCTTGTCAATTAACTGAAGGATGACATCAACATACCTTGGAGGTAAACAAATATAATGAGAAAGAACAAGATAATACAATTGCAGAATAAGTAATATCATCAAGATAGAGCAATTAATTATCGAAAAAATCAAGATAGAGCAATTTCACTTAAGAGGCTATTATAAAGAAAATTGGAAACCAGAATCAGAAATCTGCAATCTCAAGAGTATTATGGGAATCTCAGGTAGAAAATGCATTTTATTCCACACTAGTACAAGATATAAGATAAGAGTTCATGGTAATTGTTAAAACAACCTAATCGTGTCCAATGAGGATACAGCATGTTTATGTTAAAAATATTGAGACGCTACAAGATCTATGACAGAAGAAAAAGTCACATCATCCAACTTTTAACTTTTGCTTATAGTAAATATGTGATGGCGAAGTTGTGCTGCAGGCTTAACCATTTTTTAAGGAGCACAGACAACAGCATTTCTTCAAATTCAAAAGGCATGGTCTTGAGAATCATTCATATCAGAATAAATACTTTGATGGCTATAATGTGTGATGCAATAAGAGTTAACTAGCAACAGAGAAAACAGATATACAAAATACGATTAAAGTGTTCAACGTGATTTCCAATCTAGAAAACACGCAAAAGAGAATGAATTCAGAGTCAACAGCAATAAATATTCTTACCAAGAAAGATCTGGAGCAAACTTCTCTGCAAGAATGGCAGCTTTCAATGCCAACTCTTCACGCATAGCAAACTCTGCTGTATTAAGATACTGAAGAGAAAGGTATTAAGTAATCGAACTCTTTTAATGATTGACGTAGATATTTCTATAGCAAAACATTTTGGTGATGAAGTCAGAAAAAAGTTTTTCCCGTATACCTGTAGTAACTCTTCCACGATATCCTTGGCATTTGTAACATCACACATGCCATAGAGCAGATCAAGAGCACGCCTTCGGATACTGTAATTTCAGCAGAAATTAACACAACAACGATCAATGTGGGAAATTAATTGCAACAAAAATAATAAAGCATATGCACATGCTCCGCAAGCCTGATCCTTAGACACGTTTTAAGAATGATAATTTTTGTCAGGAAAAGTTTGAAAGCAATTTTTTCGAAGACAATTTTATGGATTCTAAGGATGTATTTGTTTCGCTGTAAAAAGTTCCGAGGGGAAGTGATTTCTGCTAAAAACAAGTTCCTGGAATATAACTTTTTAACGATGTTTGATTGTGTAAGAAATAAAATATGGAGATTAAAATAATTAGGTTTTTTATTCATCACATGCAAAAAAGTGAGACTAGAAACTGCTTTTGATTTAAAAAGGAGAAACATTTTTCTACAAATAGTATACAATTTCGTGGTCATTCGGATTTTCCTTTGACAAGATATTCCTACTTGTCAAAATATTTTCCATTGAAACAAGACCAGCTTAAGAAGGCTTCTGGCAGTACAAGTTAACTTCTCTTTAGAAATAAAAGAATGATAGGAAAAAGCTAGTCATCCATGTGTATATGTAACATCCAGAATGACGTACATGTATAATCGAAATATAAAGGTACAGATGTATGTGCCTAAAGTTAATCAGAATACAGATCTTCCAAAAACTCACAACTCAGTAGTTCATAATATCAAGTTTTTTCCAAACAACTTGAACTGTTGAAAATGATAATATCAACAGTTAAATGTAATCCATTGAATATTGCCCATGTTTATCATCAACTAAATAGGACACAGTATTTAAATCAACAAAAGAAACAACTGGAAACGTGTATATCTTTTTATTAAAATGATTTTATTAAACGTAGAGCACACATTTCAGACATGAGTAACCTTGGACTAAGAAAATGAAACTTTTTTTTTGTGAGAAACTAAGAAAATGAAGCTTGATTGAGAAATAGAAAGAGCTGAAAAGCTACCTGATATCAGGATCTTTCAGAGAAGTGATTATTTGTGCTTGGTGTCTTTTGATAATATCTTGTACGTCTGTGACCAATAACATCCTCGTCATGTTTTCCTGACAACATAGTTAAAGGGTTTCCGTAAGTATTCATGCTTTTAAGAGTTTGAGTTTCAAAGATAATGGTATTATGTTGTTTAAACTTCATGCATTGAACACTTATTTTCCTTGAGGAGGTACTACATCAAACACTTACAAGACCAAGATAACGAATATTTGGTTCTCGCACTGCAATAAACTTTCCAAGTAAAGCAACACACTGAGACATCATTTCCTTTTCGGCATCAAGATGCATAACCTGTAACCAAGTTCAGCACGAGCAAGATCAACATCTACACAATAATTTAACCAAATTTGAAAGGTGTGATTATATATTGAAGTATGCGGATAGATGAAGATGTATTTACGGAGAAAAATGGTTTTAAAAGAATTTTACATGAAGAAACAAATTTTTAAAAAAAAAAATCACACCAAAAAAAATTAAATGAAAAACATGAGGACTTGGTGAACTTGAAATATCAGTTTAATCATGTTTAGAGGACAGCTTACTAGGGCCAAGGCTTCAAAGAGAACAGCATGTGACGCATTGTTTTTGTTAACATTTTTCACAACATCGGTGCCCATTAATATACGCTGCAAAACCTACAGTGGATAAAATAATACATCAGAAACCCAGAAAATGAAACAACTGCTGCATACACTTGGAAAGAAATCAAACCTCAAATAAAGCTCTTCTTGTATTAGGGTCTTCTACAGTTGGAAAATATTGAAGGGCCCTCATTGTCTTAACCTGTATTAAGATTTTTCAAGTATCACAGTACTCAATAATTCTACATTTTTCGTCTTTCTAGGCTACTGAAAAAAGGAAGCATGAATATTTTGTTAAAGAAAGTCAATACATTTTAAGGAGAAGAAGAAGATAGTACATCTACAATCCACAGTCATGTTAGGAAAAATGATCAGAAGTATTTAGCAACAATCATCAACAATGTGCCAGAAACTTTGTTGCCTTCAAAGCACTTGAGACAAGAAAACAATGCCAGGAGAAAAAAAGAACTACCTGCAGCCATGGAGAAGGAATTCCATAGTATGTATACTCTTGCGGAACATCTTGATTTCGTGCCATCCTCTCCAAGATTTTAACACATTTTGGAAGACAGTTCCAATAAGCTTCAATGTTGTTTGACACTAAAGCAACAAACAGGCTCATCACAGATGTCAATACCCCCAGGTCCCGCTCATCCAGAAGCTGTGACATTCGGTCTGACCTGATATGAAAATGAATACATGGAGAATTCACTCAAGAAATTCCATGCCTTTTCTTTGAGGGATGATCATGGATATTTAATTTTATTGGACTGTATATTGCACAGTTCAAACTTCGCACAAACTGCAAAGGAATTAATATGCTTACCAGCCATCTACATTGACGACATCAGGGTTCTTCCTATATAGACGTAAAAGACATAATGCAGCCTTTTTCCTGACTAAAGGTCTGCAGCTACTTGAGATCTGACAAAAGGACAACAACTAAATGTTATTATATTTCACATTATAGAAGGACAATGGAGAAAACTTTGGGTTGCTTACCAGCAACTTTTGAACATCCGGTGCAAGTGATTCAGAAAAATCTTTCCCTCCAATATTCCCTACCTACAAAGCACAGTGCAATTCACATTAAATAATAACTCTAAAGAATGACAACATATGGAGTTAGATCCAAAAGTCGCCAGGAAGAATAACAAAGGGAATTCTTGGTTGTGGGACCGAAATAAATCTTATAAACAGGAAGTGTTCAGTAAATGAAGGATGAAAGGGTTCGACCTATCAAATAATAACATAATAGTATCTATTCTCCAACCACTTTCCACAAATTTATTTTCTGGCTGACTGTGGATAACTACCAGAAAGCAGAAGAAACTCGGTATGCATAGAAGGTGAGATATTTAGCAGAAATGCAGACTGCATGAAAATAGTTGCTTGGGCCTGAACTTTGATTCACTTGTAAAATGGGAAAACAAAACAATTGAGAGAATGACAATACAATACACATTTTTCTAGAGGAATAACAACACAAATGTTGAAGATTAGGTAAAACAAGATGATGGCAATGAGATACATAAGTTTATTCCTTTTTTTTTAACGAAAGATACATAAGTATTAAATGGCACTATAGTGAAGCAATTAGATAAACAGAAACTCGAGAATAAGTCCTTATAAACGAAATAAACCATATTGATCATACGACTTTAGTAGTCTTTTTAGAGATAATCAACAATGTGATGATAGTGCAAAATGTACACTTTGGCATGTTTTGCAACGGAATTTATCATCTCAACTACTTCTGCCAATGAGCATGTTTACCCTTTGCTTGAAGGCTAGTTCGTACAGCACACCTGTATTGGAACCTTTTTAATACATTTATGTGACAAACATGTAAAATCTAATGTTAATTGAAAGGTGAAATCTCGGGAGAATGCAAAACCCACATAGCAGGTCATAGAGCCAAAGGGTTGAATCCTAGAACACTAAATTATAATATGTCATGGTAATGATAACAGACACAAGAGTAAAGAAAGTTTGGTGTCCACAGAAACTCATGACCACAGGCCAAAGGTCACATAATATATACCCAAAATGTAATAGTAACAAAAGTCGAAGGCTTTTGAATTGAAAGTCCTAAAAGGACTATCTAAAAAAGTAACAAAAGATACAATGTCATACCATTGTCAATGCCAAGCACTGGAAGGTTTCATTTCGACCAATTATGTCATTTCGTACAGTATTTATAGCCATTCTTAGGAAATCATGGCTCTCATTAAGCAAGCATGATGTGACTATGTAACCCACCTGCAGAAATATGGGCAATGTGTAAGCATATCAAAGACCCAGTCAAGATGTGTTCAGACAAATTGATGTCTTGCAAATATGAATAATTTAACTTAAAACTCTACTTGGTTGTCATCCTTCCTTTCCTCAAAAGAAACTTAAAAGTCAACAGTTCTAGAGAATATTATGGAAAACAGAAGAACAAAATTGTAATAGCCTCTTAGAACATGGTTCTGAAAGCTATTTTGATATCATATCATGTCGGAAGAAATATGGAGTTTGATACTCTTTCAGCCAGAAATATCATGGCAGGCCTATTTTCAAATCTCCTATCCTTGGAAAAAGTGAAGTTTTTTTTTTTTTTGAGGGAAGGAAAAAGTGAAATTATCCTGTGTAAATATTGTATAAGATTGGTGCTAAGTACTAGGTCCCTTTTTTAACATATGAGAGCCATCAACAAGTATTCTGCTGGTTGGCACATCTGACAATGGTAGCATAGCACAGTATTGTGTTACTGGCAACCCTAGATCCAATAGCACATCATTCCTTGGTCTAAACTATGGTCCTTGCTGCATGGCTTCTTTTACTAATTTTGCTTGCAAATGGATAATGTTTCCAAACTTGCATGTTCATGGATGTTGTGACATTATAAAAGCTGTTGAAGGCAAAATCTCATCAGGATACCTAAACGTTAGAATCAAATGATCACATATGCCTATAATGAACCCAGAGATGGACATGATCATGGGCAAATCTCCTGAAAAGCCAATATGTAGCAGGCTACGAGTTATCAATGGAGCTTGTATGAACATTTCACTGTTGCTTCCTTAATGCATTATTGCACCCATAAGCTACCGTCCTTCGGCAGATCCTCTTTCTTAAGGTCGTGTATCAGGTCTTTTATTATAACATATAACATATAAAACTAAGAGGCTGACGAGATTGCTTTTTTAGGCGAGATAGGCTTTTTTTTAGACGAGAGATAGGCTTAATTGGGATCAACATCTCTAATACGATGAATTAAAGAGTACTTTTCTTAGAGAGATGAGTTAAAAGTACTAAGAATTCGCTGCACTGAAATTAAAGAGAACCAAATATATCTCAACAATATGGTATATCTAACACTTCACCTGGAGAAAATGAAAAAAAAAACTTAGATAAATGTTCTTAAACCTGCAGTGGAAAACCCCTCAAAAAAACACAGTGGATGAAACTTTAGTGGATATGCGTTAAATATTTCATTGTCGTATAGGCATGTGAATTACATAATACCTGCTTTTCTGGATATTTTGGAGCAGATATTAATGAAACAGCCTCCATGTGACCAAAATCAACATCATAGCCTAGCATGTAAATGTAAAGCATTTTCCAGACATATTTCTTTTTCTCATAGGGTGACAATCCCTGCCATAGAAAGAAAACCATGCATATAATATAGAAGAGTACGATAGAAATATTAGCAGCATATGGAAGTCTGCTATCATAACTTATTGACAATTATTTTTGTGTATAAGCATGATAAACTTCATCTCCTACGACTTAATTTTCTGTGACGAACAATGTATTATGTTAAAAAGGAAATTAATGTCAGCAATACATTTTGTTTATTGTTGTTTTTGAGCAGTTTCTCTATGGATCATTCACCTCATGCTAAGCAAATCAATGTACAGATAATAATGCTAAATCAATATCCAGCATCCTCTAAAGAAAAGAAGGAAAATTTATAGACACTTTTGGATGACTCAGTTCATACTAATTACTTTCCTGAGTACACAGTTAATTTTTTTTTGGAAGGAAATATGCAGTTATCACATTGCGCCTCATGTTTGATTGTCAATGTTACTAAACAACCTTAAATTGAAGGGGCAAGGGTGCAATTGATATTGTCAAAAATGCATGTTGACAATCAGATTCAAACGATTCTACATGTCCATGACAGAATTTCATGCTCATTCCTACACTGAATCATTTTTGTCCCTGTAAAATCAGTGGAGATGGACGTCCGTCTCCACCGATCCTGCCAGTCTTTTCTTATACATCACGAAGCCAAGCCCTAGTTATTCTCACCTTTTGCTTGTCGTCACTGCTGCTGATGCTTCCCCACCGCCGTTACCGGTGCCCTGCTGCTTCCATTGCTGCCCTGTTGTCGTCATTGTTGCCCTGCCACCTCTCTCTCTCTCTCTCTCTCTCTCTCT
>LTAE01001917.1:3445-42095 GCA_001647135.1 Pontederia paniculata | reverse complement strand
ATATATATGTATGTATGTATATATATATATATATATATATATATATATGTGTGTGTGTGTGTGTGTGTGTGTGTGTGTATGTGTGTGCGCGCGCGTTTGCGCGTGCGCGTATCAAAATACTTATTATGGTATATTTCAGGTGTTGTAACAATCGACAATTTCGGTAATTAAAAATAAAAGAGAAAATAAGATAATATAGAATATGATTAGAATTAGGAAAATGATGAGAGTCGAAGTCAAATTGTTATCATAATCTTTTAATATTTCTAATCCTAACTAAAGTAGTTTTAAATGACTCCTAATCACGAGTGAAATAAGAGGGACTAAGGTAATTTTAAGTTGGATTATGCCTAGACAACCCCTATAAAAGGAGATCAAGAGGAAAAAATGCCCTCACCAGAATTCTCTCTCTTTTTCTCACTGAAGCACGCATATTAAGAAAAAAGGTTAACAAGCATAACGAAGGTATGTAACTAGGAGGATTAACCCTAGGGATTATCATATATATATGACAATATAATTGTTATAGTTCCTTGCCATAAAATAAGGTTATTATATTTAATTATTAACCAACAATGAGATGAGGGAGAAAACCTTCCAAACGGAGTGACGACAAACAAACACGGATCACACCCTTAGTGAAATGGACCACGTTCGTCAGGTAAGAAATGATTATGCGTTTGATCACTAGCTGTGTTTCACGAAAGACATCGGAGCACTGGAAACGGATCGCGTCGCCCCATGACGTGGGTCGTGTTCCTTAGCATCATCAGAGTCAACAATTCGACGAACGCAACACGAATCGCTTTGGTTTCCGACACAGGCCACTGCTCACCGCTACATAAACGGACGTGTCATACAACACCAATCGTGTTACTCGATGACGTCAACACCATTCATGACTCGGGCCAATGTCACACCTAAACATCAGTTGTGTCACTAAAGATAAATTGAAATTGATTTAAACACAAATCTAGTCATCTTGAACCAGACCGTGCAGTACACGACACGGACAATGTCCGTTGTCAACAAGGGTCGTGTCATGACAGAGAAAGGTAATCGGATAATTGATAAAGAAAATGGACTGTGTCAGTGTTTAACGTTGTCCTCGTTTAAATAGAAAACAGATTGTTCAATTCGAATGAGGGTCATGTTCCCTCTACCAGATAAGGGTTCATCAAATTATTCTCATTTTATGAACTATTGATTGATGCATTAAATATAAAACCTATATTTTTTCATAATAAGATTTAAAATAAATGTTGCATGTGATTGAATCGGGCAGAAAGATAATAAATTGGTTCGCGGTGAATTGGTCCATTGTTGTGGGGGAATTGAGTTCCTTTAAAGACAATGATATACGGATTCCTTCGGGAACAATTATAAATGAGTCCTTACTGATTCAATGAGTTCCTTTAGTAATAAGTGCAAATAAATTTTTACTGGTTCTAATTGAGTTCCTTCGAGAATAATTATTATTGTTTAATTGAACATAAAATAATTGAGTTTTGCTTCACATCAATGGAATTGATTTTTTTGCAATTGAATTGTTACTGAGATTGTTACAATTGAAAAGAGATAATGAAAAAGTAAACATATAAAAGCAAAGGAAAAATAGAAATATTGTTCTAAGTTCTTTATCATGTCTTTATATATGATTCTTCCTATTGCATTTTCTTTACATATTGAACTTTATTGCTTATGGAATATCGTTTCCTTTGCTTTTGATCTTGCATGTGAGAGATATAATGATGAATATATATTGGCACTAGTGATGCAAGTGTTCGTAATGTTAAGACTTGCACATGATAGAAGTCTAACTTAAGTTAAATTGGTCCTTACTGAGTTTGATTAGTTATCTTTTCTTTTATTGGATAATGTAAAATGATGATTTATCTTACAAAACTATTTTATTGAGTTTTACTTTTATTACTTCCGCATATTATTGTCTAATTTTTTGTTAAAGG
The DNA here is from genome assembly GCA_001647135.1 of Pontederia paniculata. NCBI lineage: Eukaryota > Viridiplantae > Streptophyta > Magnoliopsida > Commelinales > Pontederiaceae > Pontederia > Pontederia paniculata. The sequence goes on along the minus strand of LTAE01001917.1, from coordinate 40,128 downwards.
CTATGTTCGGCATATAGTAGCGGTTAATATGGAATAACGATTAGCGATAGCGAATCAATTATTAAAATTAATAAAAGTATTTGGGAAATACAACATTTAAAGCAATCAATAAATATAAAATTATTTAGAAAAGGTACAAGCAATTATTTAAATAATTTACATTAATACAAAAATATATATCATAAATTTAATAACACTTAGGGGTGTTCACCGGTCGACCCGGTGAACCCGACCATCCGAACCAACCCGAACTGAATTGGATCGGTTTGATTTTTTGATGGGTCAGACCCGACCCGACCTGATCAAGACCCGACCATGGTCGGATTGGGTACGAGTTGAAAATTTTCGACCCGATTTAACCTGACCCAACCCGATGACCCAATTTTTTTTATTTTTTTAAATTAAAGTAGTTTTAATTTAATTTAAAGGTTAATTTTAATTTAAAATTTAAAATATATCATAATAAAATATAAAAAAGTATTTTATGCTTTAAAATGAATACTAAATACAAATGATTCGTACTAAATACTAAAAAATATAATAAAAATGAACAAAAATATAGAAAATCGGTCGGGTGATCCGATGACCCGACTCGATCCAATCCGACTTTGGATGGGTCGAGTTGGATTGGGTCAAGATGGCAAAAAGAGCATGACTCGATCCAAACCGACCCGACAAAAGTTGATCGGATAGGTTCAGGTTTGGGTTCGGGTTGGGTCCAACCCGACCCGTGAACACCCCTAATAACACTTTTTTATTTTAACTATTTTATAATATTAATAAATAATAATAAAATAAATAGTTGACCATATGATTTATAAGTTAATAAAATAATAATAAACAATAAAATGATCATGTAGCATAAAATAATAAGTGTATCATGCAAACAATAATTAATATGAAAATATTTTAAGGGTATATTGAGAAATAAATTTTAGCACATTTGTACATATCCTAGATGTTGTTGATCTTAAGGTTGTGTTTGGTTCAAAATATGTTATAGTTATACTTAATTTTTATTCTCATTTGTGTTTGGTTAAGAAGTAAAAAAAGATAAATTATTTCAATATGTGTTTGATTGAATATGAGAATAGATAAGTACAAATTATATTTTATTTATAAAATATTAAAAACTTATAATAATATTTGCGTTGATTTTATGATGAATTAATCACTAAATAAATATATAATTACAAATAAAATATATTTTTTTATATTTTCTCAACAATCTGTTGGATAAAATCAAATGCAATATTTTTTGTTTTCATTATATTTACATAATATTACACATATTATATGATTCTTATTAATTTTTTATGTAAAAGAGTTTAAGTATTTTTATTTAAATATTTAACTTGTTAATTATTTTTATTAAAATATTAATTTTACACATATTTGATTTTTTCAAATTTAGTTTTATTAGATATTAAATTTGTTAAATATTTTATTGAATATTGTATTTGTTAACACTTATATTCAACTTTGGTATAATATAATACCTGTCTTTTAACGGATATAAGTTTTGACAACATTATATTCAAGTTGGGTATAAATATTTTTTTAATGATAAAATTGTCCTTCACAAAATCTGAATATATCTATGAATGTTTTGGTATAAACTAAGGAATAAATCCTTATTCTCTAGTTTATATCTCAACCAAACACAACCTAAGTGTATTAAAATGTTGGGTTCCAATCATTTATCGTTGTTATTAATTATGTTTGTCAAACAACTTAAATAATGTATTGACTTAGGACATGTTTGGTTGGAGGTGAAAGGAGGATAAATGAGGGAAAAAGAAAATAGTTTAACCTTGTTTGATTGCATTTTTAATGGAGGGAAATGAAGAGGAATATCCCCTCCATTTACTTTCATTCTCCTTCAAGAGTCCATTTTTCTTTCAACCCCAAATTAGAGTGGAAAAGAGGGGAAAAAAATATTTAAATATAATTTTTAATTTTGTAACTAATTATATAAACATAAATCTTAAGATATATTTGTCCAATAAAAATTATAATTCTCATTCTTTCCCTTCTTCACCCTTTAGTTATATTATCCAAACAAGGTTAACACTTTTATCTCCTTTCTCTTTCATTATCTTTTCCATAGTTTCCTTTTTCCTCCATTCCTCTTAATCATCTTGAAACCAAACAGACTCTTAGTCAATACGCTACATGCTATTATAGACGTTATTTTAAGAACGTGTCAAATATGACCAAAGTCAAGTCAAAGAAGATAAATCGTAGCGTATTCAAATTTATATTTTAGTATGTGATGAATCGTGAATTTGATGACGTTATAATTCTTCAAAAAATTTAACATTTAAATTCTGTTGTACTATAATTTGAATATAAATTGTCAACTATTTTGAATTAATATGATAGTCATCCGATGTAATTCATTCGAACATGTCATCCCCCTATCACATGAGACCCCGGGGGAGGGCAGCGTTAAACAAGCCCTAGTCAACATCCGGATCGATTTGTACAAATAAATGTTCGATTTGTACAAATAAATCATATCATAAATCCGATAAGTTTCTGTAGGTGAGCGCACCTGCAAGGTGATGGGACCCCAAGTTCTTTGATTCGATGCTCTTGCTGTAGTTTGAGACGGGCGACGAAGACACGAACGCTGTTGGAACTTGGAAGTCTCTCTCTCGAACCCGATCCCACTCTCTCTCTCTCTCTCTCTCTCTCTCTCTCTCTCATTTTCCCGTCCGACCAAAAACCCTAGTTTTTTCTCACCCTTTCACTTCCAACAATTCCATCGGTTGATCCAAAATTGGGCTCAAAATCCAGGTAATTTCCTCGAAATCCATCTCTTTTACCCCTCCGATTTGAGCTTTTATCCTTGCATCTCGTCGAAATCTAGGGTTTATATGAAGGATTATTATTGGAGTTCTACTTTTCGTTCCCGCTTTGAATTGATCGAGTTTATGTAGGAAGTGGGAAGCAGGAAAAATTGCGTCTTTTTCTTAGCATGGCGTCGAGCCTCGCCGTTGAGGACTCCGCCAACCTCGACCTGAACGCCGGAGAGCAAGAGGGAGCCACTTGTGTTGTCGAAGCTGAGCCATCGTCAGCTTCGGATCTCGACCGTGGGGCCGATGACGTCGTGGTTGGTTTGGGTCACCGGAGTTCAGCGCATCAGGAGGCTGCTGATGCGTCAGGTGAAGCGGGTGCCAGTGAGGAGAGCAACATGGAAGTCATTGATGCTCGTTGGGAGACGCGAGCTGGAGCTGAGGCTGTGGATCAAAGTGGCGACTCTAGCGCAATAGAAGAGGTAGGCGTGGGAGTTACCGATGGAAGCGGTGAGAAAGTTGATAAAGATGACGGGAAAGTTCCTCATGAAGTGAATCCATCTGATTCTGCTGGGAAAGGTATTGACGTTCAAGAGGATGCGTGCAGTCCTCTTGTACATGAAGCTTTGGGAAGTTGTGTTATTGAAGCTGAGACAGTGTCAGTGTCTGGAGTTGCTGGCTCATGTCCCTGTGATTCGGCTCAGCAGAATGCGGGTGATACACCCTCTGATATTCAGGAAGCTCAAGCTGCTATTGAGGAAGAATGCAGAACAGTCATTGTGGATGAACTGTCTAAGTTTGGGGATCAAGTTGGAGTTAAGGTTGTGCCAAGTAGCAGTGGTTGTGATAATATAGCAGGGAACACAGATGTTGGACTTGATGGTGGTGATCAGAAGATAACAATCAATGAGGATGATGGAGCAATTAGTGAGACCCCTGAAGCCAGTGATGCACAGGGTTTACATAACCAACAAGGCACGATCGAGGGAAAGAACCTTTGTTCTTGTTCAGATGATACAACAGCAGTGGATTCTGCTGATGTTGGAAGGAGCGAAGGTGAATGCTTGGCCGATGCTGTTGTAGGAATGGACACTGATGTTATTGTTCAATGTAGGGAAGCTATCAGAAAAGATGGTGAATCATATATAAGTCAAGGGCAAATTCGTCCTATTGATTCAATGGAAAGTCAGGGAACTCATATGGCAGATGTGGAACGTCAGGCAAGACATGAGAAACTTGGAGGGGATCCTGCTCTTGTTCAGATGAAAGTTAAAACGGTTGTCAAAGATATATCTTCCATAGAAGAAGACCCATGCACCGAGAATAGGATAGCATGCCATAATCCTGACAATCATCTTGATGTGACTGATCAATCTCAGGGATCGAGTTTAATTGCTACAGTATGTCATATGATGACTGAAGAAAGTGAAACATCTCTATCTCTTGCTGCGGTTGAGAATGATAGCTTGGGCAAGGCAGGTACTGTTGTAAAAGCACATGTTGAAGTTGCAGAAATAGGCAATGAAATTGAACTTACAGTGGATGCTCAAACGATAACAGAAGAGAACTGTAGTTCTGGGAATGAGGTCACGAACCATGATGCTGTTGACGAGCAATTTCAAGCTGCAGCATGCATACGTTCGTCCAAAGATAACAATCCAAGTGAAGGATTAGTTGTAGGGTGTATTGGAAGCATGGATGTAAAACAAGAAGTTCTACTTTTGCAGATGAATCAAAAGGAGAGCCTGATGCCGACAGGGGAAATTGAGGTGGGTAAGCAGTCTGTGTTGGTGGTTGGAACCAATCAGAAGGATCTAGACATTGATAATTCTATATGTCTAAAGGAAATAAGCACACATAAAGATCCAGTTGGTAAGGATCTTTTATCTTTAGCAAAACTTGGTTACTGCTGAGTTACATAGTTACTAATATCCAGTCTTTAATGCAGGTAGTGGGCCTAATTTGCTTAACATTGATCCTTCAGCAGAAGCGCATCTGTGTAAAACATTAGATCGTGGCGACAAGAACATAAGTTACAAAGCAGGTGATTCAATAGGATGTCCAAATACTATGTCGGATGCCCTAATAACAACATCAGAAAGCAGGGATCCGCTGCTTGCTGATGAGGATCCAAGTAAAAGTCAAGATGATACGGTCCCACCTGCACAGTCAAATATTGAATCAAAGTCATCAGACATATGCCAAACCGATAGCAACTTAATGGATAAAGAATACTTTGGAATGGAAGGTCTGAATTTGTCTGTGGAAATAAGTGTGCCAACGGCTTCTGAACTCTCTGAAATGCAAGCTGTCATATCACAAGATATTGAGTCTGCTGATCAGATAAATTTGCTGGAGGATAAGTTAGTAAATCCTGGAGTTATTGATATGGATGGTGAACATGAACCACATACAAGATCAGAGAAGCGGACAGTGAAGCAAAGGCCCGAGTGTAAGGAGAATGACCAAGATGCTTGTTACTATATATTGCCTGAACAGAAGCATAGTTTTTCCATTTCTGATCTTGTTTGGGGTAAAGTCAAGAGTCACCCTTGGTGGCCTGGTCAAATTTTTGACCCTTCATATGCCTCAGAATTGGCATTAAAACATCAAAGAAAGGACAGCTTTCTTGTAGCATATTTTGGGGATAAGACATTTGCTTGGTGCGATGAATCACAACTGAAACCATTTGAGCCATACTTCTCACAGATGGAAAAGCAGAGCATCTCAGATGCGTTTGTAAATGCTATTGATGATGCTCTGGAAGAAGTTTCTAGGCGAACAGAGATGGGGATGGCTTGTTTTTGTTGCTCAAATGAAGCAACTTCCAGCTTGGCATGTCAAAAATTTGAAAATGCTGGGATTCAGGAAGGTAGTAATAGCTGTGTTGTTGACAAGTCTCATATAGTAAGCTGCTTCCATCCTGACAGACTTGTTAATTATGCAAGGGCTTTAGCTCCGATGCCATTTAGAGGAGCTGATAGGTTGGATCTTGCAGTAGCTAAGGCTCATTTGAAAGCATTTTACAGGTCTAAGGGTTATTTCGCGCATCCTTGTCTCCTGGATAGTGGAGGGTACAATGAGAGTGAAACAAACATATACCAATCTGCCGGTGAGAATGTTGGTAAAGGTTCCACTGAACACATGATTTATACTCCATCAGATTCGAAGTTCAGGAAAAACAAATCAAGAGGCAGGGGAAGCCACTCCAGTAAGCAAATGACAGATAGTGAAATGCAGAAGACTTCGTTGGAGCTGACAGATACTGAAGTTGCTTGTGAGCTTGCAAATGGTAGTCGAACAGAGACTGATGCAGAAATTGGTGGCAAACCAGTTGCAGTTTACACTGGTAAGATTCGGAAAGCTCCTGATTCTGACTCTTCAGACTCTGAAAGAAGAAAAAGAAAAAAGCTCGACTGCTTAGGTGATATGGAAACGAAGCTGCCATCTCCCACTTTCAGCAGTTCTTTCAAAGTAGGAGAATGCATCCGTCGAGTTGCAAGCCAGCTGGCTGGATCTCCATCTATCCTAAGAACTAATGTTGAGGCATCTCACAAGAATGCATCCAAGGTTGATAGCGTCTTTGATGTTTTTGTTTCTGATGCCTCCCATGACACTGCTATGCATAGTCCAAACTTGAAGATGGCAGATCGAGAGGATTATTCCCCAGATGAACTACTGTCACAGCTATGTGCAGCTGCAGTTAATCCTATGATGGGATACAAGTCTGTAGGGACACAAGTTACTTTCTTCACTGATTTCAGGAACTTTTGTGTTGTTAGTTCTACGGAACAGAGGTTACCAGAGAAGAGTAGAAGGGGTAGGAAAAGAAAAGTTGAGACTCGGTCAATTACTTCTTCTATGTTGATAACTGACCACATGCAGGACTCTTATTGGTCTGACTTGGCATCGTGTGAGAGCCCTGTAAATGGCCTGAGATGTAAAGAAGCAGTCACAGGCCGGAGTCAAAGAAGAAAAAGAAAGACTTCAGGGCAAACATCATTGTCACCTTCATCTGTTCCTGTGTTGCAGAATGCAGAAAGTCGACAAGTTGGAAGTCCAAATAAGAAATTGTCACTCATTGTAGAACGATCAATAATTAGAGTGGAAGAGAAAATGGTTGATGAATGCATTCCTACAGCGCTGATCCTTAACTTCAACGGATTGAAGCCTCTTCCTTCGGAAACAGATTTAACTAGAACTTTTAGTCGATATGGACCCTTGAAGGAAGCAGCAACAGAAATTCAAAAGAAGAAGAACTGTGTAAAAGTAGTTTTCAAGAGGCATGCTGATGCAGAGATTGCTTTTAGCAATACTGGGAGATATAGCATATTTGGCCCCTCACTTCTAAGTTATCGGCTTAGATGTTTACCTCTAACCCCTTATTCTTCTCCAGATATCGAATTACAAGAAAGTGATGCAATACCTTTTGAAGATGTCAGCTTCGAAATTCTGGATACTTGTGAAACTAGTTATATGTCTCTAGATGCCAAGTCTGAGGACAAATGTAATGCAGTACATATTGAAGACAACCTTGAAACTCTATACAATTGCTCAATTGCTTATACTTCTGATAGCAAGTCAGAAGATAAAACTGATGCACTTCCTGTTGCAGATGCAAATTTTGAAACTTCAGATAGTCATCAAAATGCTTATGCTTCTTCAGATACCAAACTTCAAGATAAAAGTTATGTAGTTCCTATGGAAGTTAGCAGTCTTGAAATTATGGATAGTTGCCAAGCTGCTTATGCTTCTCAAGATACCTGCTCACAAGACAAAGGTGATGCAGTTCCCATGGAAGATAGCAACCTTGAAACTCCAGATATTTTCAAAGGTAATGCTTCTCCAGTTACCAAGTTGCAGGAAAAAGATGATTCAGTTCCTTCTGAAAATAGAAATCTTGAAATTCCAGATAGTTGCCAAGCTGCTGATGCTTCTCAAAATATCAAGTCGCAAAACAAAAACATTGCAGTTCCTATGGAAGATGGAAATGTTGTAACTTCAGATATTTGCCAAGATAATGCTTCTACAGATATCAAGTCTCAGGAAAAAAATGATAGATTTCCTTTGGAAGTTGGCAATATAGAAATTCCAGAGAGTTGCCAAGCGACTTCTGCTTCTCAAGATACCAGCTCACAAGACAAAAACGATGCAGTTCCTATGGAAGATATCAATCTTGAAACTCCAGATCCATGCCAAGGTAATGCTTCTCTGGATACCAAGTCGCTGGACAAAAATGATCTAGTTCCTTTGGAAGATGGCAATCCTGAAATTTCAGATAGCTTCCAAGCTGCTTCTGCTTCTCAAGATGCCAAGTCACAGGACAAAAAAGCAGTTCCTATGGAGGATAGTAATCTTGAAACTCCAGATACTTGTCATGGTAATGATTCTCCAGATACAAAGTCACAGAACACAAGTGATACAGTTCCTATGGAAGATAGCAATCCTGAGATACTAAATAGTCACCAAATTGCTTATGCTTCTCCGTATTCCAAGTCGCAAGACAAAAATGATGCAGTTCCTGTAGATGATGAGAATCTTGAAACGTCAAATATTTGTCAAGATTCAGAAAACAAAAGAAATCCAGTCTCTTTTGAAGATGGAAACCATGCACCAGAAAATTGCCAGACTGCTCTTATTTCTCCAGATACCAAATCAGCCAAAGATGTTGCAGTGACTTTTGAAGATAGCAGCCTCGGAACTCCTGATGATTACCAGACTGCTTGTACTCCTTCACAGTCCAGGCCACATGATAAGAGTGATTCAGTACCTACTGAAGATGTCAATCTAGAAACTCCAGATATTGCCTGTACATCTCCAGATATTAAGCCAGAAGATGAAATTGATGCAATACCTTTTAGATGTGGCAGTCATGAAACTCCAGAAGTTTGCCAGATTATAAATACCAAATCACAAGAAAAATAACATGCAGTACCTTTCCAGTATAGCAATCTTGATATTCCAGGTAAGTTTTAACCGCCTGTTGGTTGAAATGTAGTCTCTCAAATATTTTGCTTATATCGTTTTCTTTTAGATATCAAGTAGAGAAAGGAGACGTGTTAGATCACCTGCTAATTGAAATTCCAAGGCAAGGATCAACAGAACGCTTTCCTCAGGTACATGAGAAGATCAGCTAGATTTGTAACTAATGTTTCGTGAGGCACTTCTAAGCTTCTTTTGCTTCCAGTCTACAAAGCTGCTTCAATCCAAATCTGGTGTACAAAAATATTCCCAACTCCGAAGAGGTTTTCTTTGATGATGGTGAGCCAAAATATTCTTCTCTCTGCTAATCTTCGATATCATTTGTAACCATGTTTATTTTGGGATATATTCCATTTTAAAGGAAAAAAAATGCCCTTTGTTCATTTCTCTTTGGATGATGGAAGTACTTTTGACAGTTTAACCTTACCTCTGGCTGGGTTGAGTGAGTGTCTTTGTGTTTCTTGGATCTGAGTTGATAGGCTTTGTTTGAACAGCATAGAATTAGAGTTATAAGTAGATCATACTTCTAAATGTTTTTTTGCCTTCACTACTGCCATTGTTTAGCTGAAACTGATCACTACTCCCATTGTCTAGCTGAAAATAAGTTATGAGAATGACTTCCGGATATGAATATTTTTTTTTCGGTGATGAAAAAATAATTTGTTTGATTGTTTAAGAAAAAAACTAAGTTCAATATATTAGATGACGAGAAGACCTTTATAATATTTTGATTTTGCATCCGTGAGGTTTCGATTATGGATTTTCGTTTTTAGATCTTGTAAATGCTTGAATAGATCTAACTTGTCTCGGATCCCTTTTCGCTTTTGGCTATTAGAAGCGTTCATCGAATAGGCAAGTTTTTTTGTATTTTACCCAGCTGAGCTAACTCAATGCACCCAAAAATAGCTCACTCTTTACGAGATTTTCTGTCTTTTGATGAATTTTCCACTAAGTCTTTGATGTGCCTTTATGAAAAGGATGACAATACTAAAATAGAAGAAAATAAATAACTTTTTAGCTCGATTTTTTTAATCAATATTTCACCGATTGTGAAATAGATATTTTGAAAAATGAAGTCCAACAAGTCTTGCGAGAAAATGCATTCGAATTCTTCTTTTAAAAGAAACAAATTCACAATCACAAATATAAGATTGAATGTGAATAAGCTACAAACAGTTGACCACTCCTTTCTTTTTCATTTTCCTAGACTACTGTTTCTACTTTAATTGGTATTCTGGAAGTCAGGTAAAAACCAGAAGCCGTCATCCGTATGATGCCTTTTTGAAAGTGTTTAGTTTGAATTAAACTAGAAAGCCTTCGGCACTGGGGAACTCAAGTTCCTTGTATCTGAATGGATTTTCTAACAACTCATTCATGTTATAGAATATAGGAATGTTGTATAGCTTAATTAAAAGCTTTAGCATTTCATTTGAAATCTTAAGGAGGCATTGGAATCATTATATGCATTCCTTAGTGTAGCATGAATAGATACGAAGCAGAAAGCAAGAAGATATTTCACTCTCAGACAAGGAGAAGCAATTTCTCACAGAAAACAGTCGACACTAATTGTGCTAAGCTGAACATGAAAAGAAACCATTAAAATCAGTAGTAAAAGCTTGTACAAAGTATGTTGGCAACAGAAGCAGGATGTTCTTACCTTAGAGCCCAAAGTCGAAGGTAAGATGCAGTATTCGAGACCGCCAAGAACAAACTCAGGAGGCGTTTACTGCATTACCTCTTAACATTACCTGGTAATCTACATTACCTGATAGAAAGATTACCACCTATTAAATTACCAGTAATGTGCATTACCCCGTTTACTATATATAAGTAATCAAAGTGGTAATTCAGATTGTCATATTTACTTNTGGATAGACACCCCCCTCATAGGTAATGTGGATTACCACTTCATAGACAATCTGCATTGCTAGGCAATCCAGATTGCCTACGAATTAAAATAAGTAAACAGGGTAATGTGGTGGGCCCAGGTAATTTTAACTTCAGATTACCAGAGGGAAACGCCCCCTCAATGGAATATATCATTTGATGCACAAATACCTCACTGGTACTGAAATCCTCGTGATGTTTTCTTGTAGAATCAGGTTCAATATCAAGATCCATTTCTGATGTACCAATGATTCCATAGGCCAGTCCTTGAAATCTCAACAAATGGGTTTAAGAGGACTGTACGGATGTAGTGCGCAAAAAGCAATTAGTTTAATTGATTTAAAAATATCCATCATTAAGTCAACGCTCGTATGATTTTCATCACATAATATAATTGTCAAGAGACTAAAGAGAGATCAAGGATAGCCAATGTTTATGAGATAAACTTTATTAATACTGTTGAAAGCTCATATGTAAATTGAAGTTAGATGCATAACAAATTGAGCACCAAAATGGAAGTGCATAAATTCTAAGCATTTTTTTTGTATTTTTGAGAAATCAAGGATGATGGCCAAAGTGTGCAACTATCCAATTTATTAAAGTGTGGCTACTTGACATGATGAAGAAGGATTTTTTTTACCAAAATAAACAAAGGTAAAATCAGACATATTGCTCATTTCTATAGTAAATAAAGTTAATATCTTCAAGCTATAATGAATTATTACGTATGTAAATTATATACCTTGGTATGAAGCTTTCTTAGAATGAATACATCCAAAGAACTTCCACAACTGGAATATCCCAACACTGACCACGTGCCGTGTTGCTTGCAAAAATGAATCCAACTCGGGGCGTGTTCATATTGAACATGTGCCAATTATGAATCAGATTGAGAAAAAAATAATAAAATAATTTAACTAATTCTAGGATGAAATAAAAGAATATGAGATTAAGTTGAATTAGACACGGATTGTGCCCTAAAAACCCTATAAAAAGAGGGTTAGATTGAAGATGACCTCATTATTTTCTCCTTCAAGCCTAAGCAACAGAAACCTCTCTCTCTCTCTCTCTCTCTAAAAGAGGAGGCCATATGAGGATATTGGAGACGGAACATGTTGTGTCGCACCAGGACACAGGTTGTGTTCCTCGAATCGAAGACGTGTTCACTTTTTTTGACCTGAACAATGGGTTGTGTTTCCTTTAACACAAGTCGCGTTCCTGAACCAGGCAAATATGAACCCTAACACGGACCGGATTGACCCCAACACAAGTTGTATTACCTGATGAGATATACAGGACGCGAGTCATTTCACCTAGAAAATGAACGCGCTAAAGTACAACACGTGAAATGGGTCGTGTCAAACACTGACGTTGACCATGTTCCTTGAGGTTCACCATGTGGACCCCATTGCACAGCCCTGACACTAATCGTGTTGGTCACCAATGTGGGTCATGTTATGGCTGATAAGATGATAATGAAAGTAATTGAATTATTCTGTAATAATTGAAAATTTCTAATGGTTGATCTCTTAGGATCTCTGAAAGATGATATAGAAGTGAGCCTACTGCCCAATTGATAATAGGATGAAAAATTGATAAGGAAGATGCATGAAGAGGATGGCCCTGACTAGGAATTTATTTCCTCTTGTTTAGGGTTTCATGCTCTCCTGTTTAGTGACTTGTACCCCTGTTAGGGTTTCGTGCCCTCCTGAGTCAGGAATTTATCCCTCCTAATGTGCACTATGACGTAGCTAGACATCATGTCGTCGGGTCAACCTGAATCTTTCATGATCTTTTAAAGGCTCATAACTTAATGTAATAATTACCAACTTAGGACAAGATAAATAGAAATCCTAAGTATTGATTGGACTTTGAACATACTGAGTACTATACACAATGGTGTAACTTATGTTCTAACCACTGATGATACTAAAGAGAATAATGAATCAATGATCATGAACATATTGAATACTAAAACTAATGTACATCTTAGGGTGCAATTGATTATGATCATTCTTGGAAAGAAATCATAGAAGGAAAGGTAAAAGCAAAGTTATTGTTTAGCATGATAAACTAACGAAATAATATACTTCTCTATATTATCTGCATATATATTTTTCCCCTTGATATTACTATTACATATTGAGCTTCATCGCTTATGGGAGAACTGTCTCTCCTGCTTTTGATCCTGCAAGCGGTGACATTGGTGATGTTGTGCTCGTGATATAAAGGCTTGCACATGATAGAAGTGTAGTCCTGAGTCTTAATAGTTTCCTTACAAAGTTATTGGACCATTGTTAGTTATGTCTTTTCTTATTGGAATAATGTAATAGACTATTTTATTTGGCTAGACTATTGAAATAATTTTTATTTTTAAAGTTATTGCTTCCACATGATATCTATGTTGATGACTAGTCAATTGATCAATTGTTAAGTCAAAGAAGAATGTCGTAGCATCTCCAAGTTTGCATTTTGCCAAGTCACATGGAGTGGATTTGGAGGCGTTACAACAACCAATAGTAATAACTAAATCTGCAATAAGAATATGGCAACATTAATGAAAATGATCAGAGAAGGCATCAGACGAACTATTTTCATGTAAAGTACAACATGTAACTGTTCGTAGCCCCTAAACAATGGCTTTCATCAAGATTCACAGTTGAGTAGAGAAACATGTAAATTATAACATGATGTTGATCAGCTTGTGATCATGTGCACCACTTTATGATCATAATTAGCACAAGATAACCAAATAGACTATTGAGAAAAATCAATTGTGGTATAAATTAGTGCCTAAAAATAACAGTATATGCATCTCTATAGCAAATAAAATCAGCTTTATGTTACCATGGAATTTAGAACAAATAATAAAAAGTTAAGGATGAAGCGTTAAATAGTTTGAAAATTCTAGAAACTTCAACATTTTCTATAAAGTTGAATATCTAAGGCCGCATTAAGGTCAAACTTCACAAACCAATGAAAGTGAGTTGGGTTGACAATAAAGGGCAAAAATATCTGGTCAAAGAAAATGAAAAATCAATGGACAAATGACAAGAAATCTTTGAAACGCTAAATTGAAATTTGAATGCAAACCTAAAAGTGTTCTAACACTAGAACCATTACTATTAAAATATGTAAATTTCCATTTTTTGTTGCATCTAACTTTCACAATAGGTTCAACTCCATGTTGAATACAACATAAAACTCAATGTTTATTGTTTCTCATTTTTTTTTAGATTAAATTTCAGGAAAATGCAACTCTTGCTTGATTCAAAAAAATCCAATTACCAAATGGCCACCATTAAAGTATCAGCTAAAATATTGTTAACTTGGTTATGTGGAAGTGATGTGTCACAGACATCCACATATCAACTATTACCACATGAAATATCATTTTCCAATACATTCTTTTATTTAATAAAAGGCCAATATAATAATTCAAATATAGAAAGCTCCAAGATCTCCTAAGAAGTTGTAACATCAAGCAAATAAACAAACCCTTCGAGATATTACGTTAGGAAACATCTATTTTTGTCTCTCAAAGTACATGAATAACTAAACAATATTGACATATAAATATTGACATATAAAGAAATGAGAAAACACAGATGTTACTCCTCCCCCACCCACCCTTTGCCAGCGTTTTCTCTCTTTCATCAACCCCTCCCTTTTTTTCTCTCCTTGCATCCTACATCGCAAGTCACCAAACTAACATCTCCTACATTGACCAATGCGGTCATGCATCATCGACACTTTCAGTATTCATGTAGTGCGAATTAGGAGATATAATATTTGAAGTTCATTATTCATGAAACTTCAAGTTGACTCAATATTACTATCTCATTAAACCAACATGTTTCATGAATATTCCTGTTGAAATTTTTTTTGTTAGAGAATCAACTAGCATATCATTTTGTAGACATGTATGTCATCTTATCTTTTAACTTTGTGTCTTTTTTTTCTTAGAACAATATTTGTTCTAATGTTTTTTTCATGAGCATTCATCTTTGTATCTTTGCTTTCTTTCTTTCACCTTTCTTCTTTGAATTTTCTTCTTTTAGCTATCTTTATTTCTTTCTTAGAAGTTATCATTCAACTTCTTTCGCATCTTATATTTTGTGAAGAGTTCTTCATATCTTAAGGGAATATCATGACACTTTTATGTATCTTCGTTAGTGATCGTACATCACCACGACGATCTATATGGTCGGCGGACATTCTTGTATGGTGGAAGTCCTAGATCCGTTTCAGAAGGTGGAGATTCTTGTATAATAAGAATAGTGACTAAGTGTTTTGTCTTCACTTTCATTGGGTTTCACTACTTTGCCTCAGCTACACCTTTTGTCCCTATCTTTAACATTCTTTCTTTGGTCCTTTTGACAATCAGCCATGAAGACTTAACTTTCATCTTTTATCTTATTCTTTAACTTTCTTACATTTTCTTAAGATTTTTTAACTTCGTTTAAATATTTCATTAATAAGCAGTCATCATGCATATGAAATCAGCTTAAAACTCGCCTTTTGTAACACACGTTGAAAATCAACGTCTATTTCTCATTGATTATCAATTCTCGAGAAATGGTCCATGTCAACGAGCGACAAGGGTCATTTTCGTTCGAAGTAATTCATCAACTCCTTGCATGTGCACACGGTCCATTTTTTGTTCAGACATGGTATGTTTCGCTGACATCCTCCTCCTCAAGTGATCTAAGTAGTTCGGGTTGACAAGACGCGACCCTTAATGATGTGTTCTAGCACGACCCATTTTTCATTTTGATGTAGATCATTTTATTCTATTTTTTATAATTCTAGGGTCTCTACTCGTGAACCCGATTCAGTTCAACATCAACTTCTAAGGTTGAACACGACCCAGTTCGATTGAACACGATCAATATTAGAGTTTTGGGATTCGTTGCCAAGACACGACCCATGTTCGAAGAGGACACGACACGTGTTGGCACAGAGTCTTGTTCATGCCCATCATCGGAACACAGCCCGTGTCCAAGAAGAACATGACCCTTGTCGACGTACAACGCTTCCTTTGATAGGGCGTGGTTCACGTCAAAGGCGACAACCTACGTATCGGCTCTCAAGTTTCCTTCGGTCGGCGCAACACGGTCCGCGTCCGAGGAATGCAGTCTTGTTCGACTGTCTCCATCATTATTTTGTCATTTATTTCGGGTTGCAGAAAATCATGAAAACTTTGCACTGAAAACTTGATTATTATGAGGATATACCTACTTTATAAAATATATGCTTCACAATAAACAAATCCATAAAACTTTCATGAGAACGTAGGGAGAAATATTAATCTTCTAATCTCATGGATTAACTATTAAAAACATGTGGAGAAATAAACATGAATCTCTATATTAACCCTAAGGATCCCTTTACATACGTTTTTGGCATTCCTAAATTCTTCCATCATTCTCTATTAGGTTTTTTTACGTTCTTTCTTTGCGTAGTCCTCATTTGTTGTTTCTCTTACATAATCCCGCTCGACATGAGGTCAAGAGGAGAGAAAATAAAATACAAAATGGTTAAGGGATATATATAAGATAATCTAGGGTTTGACTTGGAGTTATACTTTAAATTTAATTTAATTTCATATTACCATCCATCAACTAAATTCAAAATAGATCGTGTTCGGATGGGACGCGATCCGTTTTGGCTTCTTCTTTTTCCTTCTTTTTCCAAAAGCAGGGCGTTACACATTGTTTATCAAATTTAGTTCTTAGAAAACACATGATTCATGCTACATGAGTGGTTGTCATACTATAAATAATTATTTGTATTCAGCTTCTTATGTGTGTCTAATCATGCATTCTTATTTTTTGCTTCCTAAAAAAAATTGCACCATCCAATAAGAACAAATTTCATTGTTAAGAATTGCTAATTAGCAAACTGCATCTACAACTAAAAAAATTAATAAAATCCAAATTTTTGTTGCCTTAAGTGAACAAAGGATCTTCACCAAGTTGTCGGCTCCTTTGGTTCATCAAAATATTTTGGTTCCTTTTCCTAGTTCGTATCCTCGGTTCTTTTTTTTTTCTATGTTTATGATCTGATCACTTGAACAAAAGGAATGTAACAAATATTTATTCTTCACTTTGTCGCACAATGAAGAGATTAGAGGATGAGGAACAAAAACATCTCCACTAATAAGATATAACTGACAATTTGCATTCAATGTATGAAATTGGGACTGCAATATGCAAAACATCAGCGCCCCCTCTATATATACTAAATCTGTCATATTTTCTATATTGATGGTTTTGGAACATTCATGACTTAGAGCTTATTTGGCTTAGTTGATAAAAAATACTTAATAAACACTAATACTGATAAGTGTTATAATTTATTTTAAAAATATAAGAATTTACACATTTAGATAAAAGTGCTGATAATAATAATAATAAGTAATTATAATATTTATTAAAATAAATATTGACTAAGATACCCTTGCAATCATATGATAATAATATTAAAAGAACATAGATAAAAAAGTAATATAATTGGTTAAAAAAATAAGTCAATAATTTTAAAAATAAATAAGGGGGACCTTACTTATTTTTTTCAACTTATAACACTATGTTTGACTTAGTTGATTAAAAGTACCTGATAAGAATTAATATTGATAAACACTTAAAATAATATCAACAAGTAGTTATAATATTTGTTAAAATAAATATTGACTAAGATATCTTTGAAGTTATATAATATATTAAATGAATATAAACAAAAGAGTAATATA
Source organism: Pontederia paniculata (assembly GCA_001647135.1). Taxonomy (NCBI): domain Eukaryota; kingdom Viridiplantae; phylum Streptophyta; class Magnoliopsida; order Commelinales; family Pontederiaceae; genus Pontederia; species Pontederia paniculata. Next base: position 22,704 of record LTAE01001917.1, on the reverse strand, counting down.
ATTGGTTAAAAAAATAAGTCAACAACTTTAAAAATAAGTCGGAGTACTCTACTTATTTTTTTGACTTATAAGTTATTATCCTAATAACTTATAATTACAATTATTTATTTATCAAACATGAAGAATTTTTAAAATTAACTTATAAGTAATTTTAAATTACTCATAAGCTTAGTCAAACAATGTCCTAAGTATAATTTTTTATTTATCAAATATGATTTTTTTTTTAAAATTAAACTACTTATAAGCTTAGTCAAATATGCTCTTAATCTCAATTAAAAAATAATTCTAAGTTATATTTGTATTATGTAAATTTTCTAGTAAAGTGAATTTGAAACTGCAGTCTAGTTTATATATTTGATTCTTTTTTTCAAAAATAAATATTATAACTTGATTTTTTTATGTAAATTGGGAAAGATGATATGAATCAAGAAAATACTTGACACTTTTAAAATGAAATCTTCTTTTTTTCATTTTTTTAAAGGAACTACTTGACATTGTCTTTGATTAAATATTTTCTAATTATCAAACAGGGATGAAATAAATGGACACAATTGATGGAACTTATAGGAGTATAACAACTGCCATGGTGAGGATGAAACAATCATGATGAAAGGACAATGAAAAGTATAGAAACAAATTATTTGTGTAATAAATTTACTTAAGTATTGTTATAGTTAGTTATAGGTGCATGTGTCGAGATAATTAAGTGCTGACAATTTAATGAATTAACATTAGTAGTTTGAGAAAGAGAGAATTGAGTTTTTCTCATTTGAATAAATTTCCACGAAATATATATTATATCTATTTTTTTATCTTCATAAGATAAAAAATATTCTATATCTTCATACAGAAAAAAGTGATCCTTTTTTCTCGTGAGTTAAAGATGCTATGTAATTCTTTATTTTTTTTTTAATTTAATTTATCGTTTTTTTTCTTGATCCGTGGACTTCCCATTGTAACAAAAAAAATATATATGATCATAGAAAAAAAGGTATATGCTGATCGAATCACTTAACGTGTTGAGTTTCGAGTTGGAGGACGACGAGAACTATATTAATCAATATTTATCAACAAAAAAAACTTAGTAATAAACTACAACATAATAAGTACGCGAATCATAATATGTTGCCATCCCATTCAATAATTCACATTTTTATTAACGTGCCGCATATACTTGTCCAAAGGGAGAATGAAAAGAAATGATTTAGATGAAAGTGATACAAAACAGATAACGACATAAAAAAATATAAATAAATAAAATGCATAAAATTAAGAGTTGAATTAGGGACTTCTTAATTTTTGAATGAGTTATTTGTCATACCACACTCTTTTGACTTCATTTATCTGATTATTTTCATGAAAAGCAACTCCCTTTGTTGTGAAGAAAAAAAATTGCCAAGGAAAATAAATTCTTAGGAAAGCAATTTTTTTCAGATGGATTATTTGAAATATATGAGAAAAGTTGATTCGGAGATGTAAAAGAGTAATTGGGAAAAAAGTAATTTCTCCATAACTTAGCCTACTTTTTAGTTAACAAAAAGTTTTTCAGTTAATTGACCTTTTCTATTATCAAATAGTAGAGAATATAAAATTCATTTTTCATAAAAAATACTTGATTAAAACAAATAGACCCCTAATATTTCATTTATTTTAAAATTTTTATTTCTAAAAACAATTTAATTATTTTTTAATGTTTGGTGATTCAAAAGTAAACAGTACGGAGAAAAATCTCACGGCCTAACTCGCTATAGCCAAACATGAAAAGTAATTGATCAATAAATTGATAAAAGAATAAAGCGATATTTGAAAAATTAATTTACTCTTTTTAATATAAATATATATATATATATATATATATATATTTCAAAGTCATCTTCTTTCATATTTTAAAAATAATTTTCTTCAAAACCTTCGAATCATATACCAAATATCTGAAGATAAATTATTTTTTCTTGAATTTATTTTTTTTAAATACTTTTTTTGAAGTTTATTTTTATTAAAACAAAAGGGAAGCGAGCGACCAACGACTCATAACATAATCAAAGGGCTCCTTGGGGTTGCCCAACATTGCTAACAAATACAACAAAAGCACAACCAATCCGGGGACCCATCGCAATATATCTGATATTATATAGTTCGTTTGCATGGCTGTAAAGACAATTAAGAGGTAATACATGCATTTGTGACTCTAGTAGGCATTCCATGATTGTCTAAACATAATTATTTTAATCAAAACGAGTATATATACAGTATACACAGTGTCATCGACTCATCTATGATATTATTTTTTAGCATTTAATTTAATGCATACCATTGAATCTATAAATTTACAAATACTCGTCAAATTAAACAAAAGCCAAGATAATGATTCGTAAAAATATGTCCAACTTCGTGTCTTAGTCTAAATTCCATCTCACATTTTATTATTTTATTTTATTTCGTGTTATCTTTTGTTATATTAATGCTATTTTTGATACGACATCGAAATTGAATAAAATCAATTAAAATTAAAAAAAATCGAATAAATAAAATTGAACCGTTGGGTTACAAAAACAAATGGAAAGTGGGCTTTGATGTAGAAATTAATTCGATACTAATTAAACTAAACAACAGAAGTGAGTGATAGAAACCAGTCAGTCGCCAAACTGAACAGTTTGCTTTTGCCTCCTCTGACATCTTTGTTCTCTTTGCTACAAGTTCAATCGTCTGTTCGCTTTCTGGACGCTGGACGTAGCATCTTTAGAAAAGGAAACACAAGTAGGAGCACTGAGATCATCTGCAGTGTCTCAAGAAGGCCAAACACAAATCCTCACCTGTCGGATAATTTAAATTTTTGTATTATATAATTAGTCGTAATTGTTAATTATGTTTATATTTATGTTTACATTGTATGTTGTTATTTATGTTCCAGATGCATTTTTAGTATGTTCTTTAATGATAGAAAAATAAATACATATTTTAGTTTCGTAAGTTTTCAAGCTTATAAATAGATATTTTCTTAAGGCATTTTATAAAAAATGATGATAAAAGTAAAATAATTTATTGTTCTAAAAAAGGAGAATTAAACAAAAAGAAGATTTTATAAATTATTTTGAATTAAAGATGTAGAAATTTGTTTAACATTATTAATTATAAAATTTATAAGATTACGTTGTATTATGAAAGAAATCGTTATTAATTTTATATTAATTAAGTGAGGGGACAAATATATTTTTAAAATTAATGACCTAATCATACCTTAAACTTTATTCGATTCTTCTAATTTTAAAAGTTCCAACATTACTATCATCAGCCAAGTGAAGAATTAACGTCCCATCACATGCCAAACACAATTACTCTCCAGCTCCAATATTTATTTCCACTATATTTTTGTGTGAAGCCGAAATATATAGATAATATCAAATATAATTTTTTTTTCTTTTCCTCTTCTTGGACATCTTTCATTATTTACGATTTTATTTGTGATGTACCGGCTCAAGGGCCAAGCGATCCAACCCCTTGCTTTACATTCCCATTCAATTAAAAGGCCCCTAATAGTTGATGCATTATTTTTTTATTTATTAATAACACTAAGTCTTAACCAGCAAGAATACCCAATTAATTGTTCAAAATTATTGCAAATTCCATATATTCGTTCGTTCTAACTAATGCAAATTATAATGTATTTTAATCAATATCTATATTCCATAAAATTGACTTTAAAAAGACTTATAAATTTCATAAACACAATCATATTTCATAAACTCCACTACATTTTTCTTAAAAGAATGATCAAATATTCTCTCATCAATTATCACTAGTCCCAAAATAATGACTCCATTTATTCTGTTTAAGAAAAATATTAATTTGCTACTATTTCCACTCCTATTTCTTTATAATAATACCATTCATATCTTTCCTTTCAGAATGTTGAAGAGCATCTTTACTCTTGAAGATTCATTCTAAACATCATACGAAGAAAAAATATTTATCATTCCATCATAATTCCTCTTGATAATTCAAAGTTTTTATATATATTATCACAACCTTGTTAGTCTTTTTTTCCTTGCGAGGAAATGAAAATAAATATTGCCTACTGGTACTCTACAAGCCGTTCCCGTATCCATACCATCCAATCCAAAAGATTAGACCCATTTGTCTCCTTTGCCGCTGGTAGAGCTACGAAATCTTATTCTATTTTGCCTACGACCACAAAGCTAACATAATGCTAATACACAGACAAATATTATTTATACACGACTTTTTTTCTCTCTCCTCCTCTCTTCTACGTCCCCTGTGTGCTCGTGAAGCGAAGAGGAGGGAGAAAGAAAGCGCGGCCCTCGGGAGTCGTGTGAGGAATATCAGCAGCAAGGAAGGAAGAAGACTAGAAGAGATAGCAATTGCTCATCCGCCAGCCAGAAGCCAAGCAAAGCAACCGGGAAACGTGCCAAAAGCGAGGAACAAAACAGGAGGAGCTCGAGCGTCACGGCGGCCGCCCTCTCATTAATTTACTACTTTCCATTAGCAGCTGCAGCTGCAGCAGCAGCAGAAGAGTAGCAAGAAGAAGAAAGAAGAAGGTTGCAGGTTGGTTGGTCTCTTCATCTCGTTTGTACAAACACCTCCTTGCCCATTCTATGTTTCAGTGCTCATTTTTAAGCTCAATGCATCCTTTTCCTGTGCTCCTAACTCGTCGCCCAGTGAGGAATGCGGAAGTCCTGTTAGACACAGGTTTAACAGCATGAGAAATGATGCTATTTCCTTCTAGTTCTTGATAGTTGATACATTCAATGCTCTCTCTCTCTCTCTCTCTCTCTCTCTCTCTCTCTCTGTTATAGGAAATATTTTATAAATTGAACTGTTTGACACCTGTAAATTGGTCGACTGTCAAATGGCTGCAAGAAGCAGGTGTTCTAATGAACTTTAGGCGCATGGTTGCTCATCACAGTTATAGTACTTTGCTCAGCGTCCTCTTTGTGATAAGTATCTGAATCTGTGATGCATTGCATCCTTCATCTCCACTCAATAGTAGTTAGTGAAGCTTCAAGGATTCCTTCATGATTTTGTTGGTTTGTTTGTTTGTTAAAGTGATCCTTTCCGAATAGCCATAAAGTTTTAGTTACCTTCCTATGTAGTTCATGTGCTCTATATATAGATATAGACTCTCATCAATAGATAGATGTTTCTTTTCTGTGCAACCTTTTTTGGCCCTTTATGGAGCTCAATTGAGTAGGGGTAAAGGGAAAAGGGAAGGTGATCAGCTTCCTCTTCCTGTTCCTTTACTACGTTTCTACGCTTGGTGGTTGAAGTGCTATATCCGGTAGGGATGCTGGTGTGGCTACCTGGACCAGGTTCAAAGCAAAGGAAAGTGAGCTGATTTTTACTATACTCCTGGTGGTGTTTTGCTATCTTTCTAGGTGGTCATTGTGGATTCTGTACTTGAATCTTCGCCAACTAGACAATAAAAGGCACAGGGAACTCATTTGGAGACATTGACAGTAACACTGTAATAGCTTATTATTTATATGACATGTGAATATACAGTTGTATCTATCACTCTCTCTCCTCCCCCTAGGCCTTCGTGAGTACCTTACCTCTTTTGCTGCCGCAGGATTGGCTTGGCAGAACTGTGAAGGAAGCCAGTGATCAACATGCAAACTCCCAAGCCCAGGTATGATCCTTACTTGTATCAATTGTCCACAAATTGCAGTTTGTCGGCATCCGTCTTTAACATGTAGGCTGCTGGAATTCGATACATGCCTGCTGCATTAATTGAGAAGGATGAGAACAAATGGTTCACTTTTGGTCTTACTCTTATCCCTCTGGAATACAGACAGTTGGGGTTCATATCTCCAGCATGTGATTCTGCCTGTTCTGTACATCTTGGTCCTTTTTTGTGTGCTAGCATGAGTCATGGGCCAACTCGTATGTGTGTATTGGACAAGTGATCTATCTCATAGTTGTACCAGTTGTATCTCTAATATTTTGTTTGCTCTGTTGCACGTTCTCCTCTTTGTCTTCTTACTAATTGTCACTCACAGGTCCCCCTCTTTATGATGATTTTTTTTTTCTTTTATTTTGAGGTTTAGCAATTATTTGCGGAAAGTGGCGTCTCAATACACAAAAAGTCGTACAACACACAACTTAATTTGAGTGCAAATACCAACCAAAAGTAGGGAGAGGCACTATAACATGCCAAAGTAATTGGCAATAGAAGCTACTGAATTGTGTAACTTGGAGCTTTTAAAGAGTATAAGTACATTTTGACGACTTCTTGCAAGTTTGGTCAATCAACTTTAATCATAGTTTATTTTAAATTTATGCTTGGGGTGATTCTTTGCACATGACTCAGTTCTTGTCTTTGCATCCTGAAGTAGGAATGGGTCAGAAGTTCCTAAGAGGATGTCACCGATTACTCCAAAGACGAATCATCCGGCGAAGGTGGCTTTATCTGATTCGGATTGTACTTCTCCATACCAAAACGTGAGATCCCCTAATGATAAGAATCTGAAGATAGAACGCCGCTCACCTAGAAATTTGGTGCCGGAGGTACTTCACTTGATCTTAGCCATGGAGTTTGATTCTTATAAGAAAATTTGTAGTAGTTGAACAGAGAAAAGTAAGACACTTTCTGCTATTTCATCATGCAATCATCTGACAAGCAAAAGCCAGAAAGTAGGATAGGTCTGTTAAGTGAAAAGTTTAGCTATGCTTATTTTGATTTCAGTTATGTTATATAAAAGATACATATCTGTCTCATGCAATTTATATCAAAAGTTCTAAAGTATAGTAAGGTAAGTAGTTTGGCTGCAGTAAATTATTGTCTTGTTTGGCCAGACATCATTCTGTCTAATGTCACAAAAGCTCTGGCATGCAATTTCCTAAAAGTAAATTTCTTATTGTTTGACATGAATAAAGAATTACTTTATTCAAACAAGTTTCACATCTGAAGTATCATTTGCAAAAAATGAGCACATTGGACATGGCATGAGAGCTTCTCTAGCCAATTGAGTATACAACTTGACCTTTTTTTATCTAATGCGGGCATTGATGGCCTTCCAATATTGGATCCAAGATTAGAACTGAGACTTCACATCATCTCGGAGTTAAATGTGCCACTGCAATCCAAAAGTCCTGTATTTCCTTAAATAGCATGATACGTGCCAAGTTGAGTATTTTATCTACATGTTCTGTGTTGTGATTTCTTTATGAAAACGACATTTCATAACAATTGGCTACGGTTTTTTTTTTCATTTGAGGAGAAATGCTTTGATTTTCAAATATATGAAGCAGAAATTAGCATAGTCACCGTGCTCGTTACTTCTTTGCCAAAAGCAGAAAAGGAGGACGAGCAAAGTCAGTGAGTTGGAGTGTCAGATCATTCAGCTTCAGCAAGAGTTGAAGAAGACAAGGGATCAGCTGAGCTCAACTGAGGCATGGAAAAAACGTGCTCAGCATGAAGTAGAAGAAGCCAAGAAGGAGCTTTTAGTCACTTCCGTAAAGCTTGAGGATTCACAAAATCAGCTTGTAGACCTGTCTGCAGCAGAGGAGACTCGGCTTCACGAACTGCGGAAGATCTCTCATGAACGAGATCGAGCATGGCAGTCTGAACTAGAAGCCATGCAGCACCAGCACTCTGTCGATTCTGCAGCTTTGGCATCTGCAATGAATGAGATACAGAGGCTGAAAATGCAGCTTGACATGATACTTCGGTCCGAAGCTGCACGAGCAAAGAAATCAGAAATAGAACACTCTGAGCTTCAGCTGACAAAACAAAATCTGACTGAGGCATTACTTACCATCGAAAACTTAAAGGTTCAACTTCGAGATTGCGAAAAGGCAGAATCTGAGGCCAAAGCAATGCTTACTGAGACCAAAGGCCAACTGGGTGTAGCTCAGCACACAATTGAAACTCTCCTTAGTGATGGCTCAAAGCTCATGGAGTCTTTCAGCATTATTGCTATTGAGTTGAAGGAATCCAGATCCAGAGTTAATTCACTTGAAGAAATTGTTGTGAAAGTACAGGAAGATCGATCTTCTGCTTGCAACCAAGCTTTTTCTTGTTTCCACCTAAAGAAAGTACAAAGTGATCCGACAGATTCAGAAGTTGAGCAATTGATTGCATTTATTGAAACCATGATGTTGAGATATCATGAACAACAAATAGAAAGCTTGGTCAAGCTCAACCATGCTTATGAATTAATGGAGAAAATGAGCAATGACAACGGGATAAGGGAATCCGAATTGGAGTCAAGACTGAATGATGCTAAATCAGAGGTTATTGTACTGAAAGCCAGTCTATTTGATAAGGAATCTGAACTTAGAAGCCTACAGGATGCGAAAAAGAAACTGCAACAGGAGTTAGAAGATGGACAAAGAAGCCAAATGGCTCAAATCCAATCTGAACTTGAACTGAAGCTAACTCAATCAGTTGCTGATGTTTCGGAGCTGAAATCTAAGTTAAGCGATAAGGAGACTGCACTGCAGGCAATACTGGAAGAGAATGAACAACTGAAATTTGAGTTAAAGAAGAGCCATGATGCTCATCAAGAAGCAGCTATTGAAGCAGAGCTCGCAAAGGCCGCAAAGAAGGATGCATTGTTAAAGCTAAGTTATGCAACCAAGGAATCTGAATTAAACAGCAAGAAGGCCTCCATGTCCGCTGAGCAACTGGATGCAGCTCAAGCGATAAGGTCAGAAATGGATGCAGAACTGAGGAGGCTGAAAGTGCAATCAGATCAGTGGAGGAAGGCAGCTGAAGCAGCTGCTGCGGTGCTCACGGCAGGTGCCAACGGCAGGTTTCTGGAGAGGACTGGTTCTTTAGATTCAGAATACAATTGCACTCCAACAAAGTTAACGTCTTCACCATTTCCAGATGACTTGGATGATGAATCTTCATGGAAGAAGAGGAACAACATGCTGAGAAGATTTAGCGGAATGTGGAGGAAGGAGCAGAAGGTGATCCAGAATTAGTACCTCCCCTGATGGGAGAATTGGTCCTATGTTCACAGGCACGCCACTTTATTCTGTAGTCTGCACTTTTCACTAGTTCTAACGACAGTAGCACTTTAGCCACCTCGATTCTTTCTGTTATATCTGTTATCTAAATTTCTACGCTGTACTTTGCTCTACCTACTCTTGTAATCATAGCAGCATTCTATTCCAATTTGAAGTGTCAAGGGTTACCCTGGAGATGTCTTTTTTTGTGGCCTTTCTTATCCAAAAGTTTACTAAACTCTAATTAATTCAGTTCAGGGATAGGATAAAAGACTTAAATATTGGAACTTCATCAATCTATTCATTTCAAGATTCGAACATGTTTCAAGTTCTTCAGTAATTTCCCTTTTTTTCTCAAAAATCAGTGATACATTAGTCTTGGGAGTGAAATTATGAGAAAACATATCTTATAAGGAAAAAAAGATTTAATGAACCCTGACTCTAATATACCTCATATGTAAAATGTAATGTAAGATTTGGGAGGGCTTTGCCCCTTACTTCTTATGATAATCATATCTCTTTTGTACCCTTGATTAACATTTTGAAAAATCAAACTCGCGAAGAAAAAAGTATAAGCAGTAAAACTGCAGGGAAATTGTTAAATCAGGACAATGATCAGCAAGCTAAAAGAGCCTGAATCCAGAAAACAATTGCTAGATTCTCTCCATGAATCATAAATATGATATAACTGAAAGAAAGCAGTAAAATAAAATGAGAATTAGGATTCTCTTGCTAGTTGAATTAGCCAAAATGAGAATCAAGGTCTGGATATTAACTGCAATGAAAGCGTATCATGCTGCAAATTCTTCATTCCCTTTACCAGAACAAAATGGTTGTGCTGCTGCACATGCAAATTCTGAATATGTGCACATAAATATCTGAAACAAAAAGAATGACACGAAATCTGTCTATGACTAATAGCCAACAAAACTCATAGCACCAAGGTGTGCAATCCAGAAAAACCGCAGAACCACTCCTTTGAAAATGCCTAATGGCCTCCTTTTGGAGAATGGGAAATGCGACCATTTACATTGACACTGGCCAGCCCTAAGGAGCAGTCATCATTCTTGTTTTCATCGCATAAAATGGCAGGCCTTGGAATACTTGCAAAAGAGGAATAGTTGTTTGATCTCATTTAAAATTTGAGCATAAATTAGGATAATAGGTAGAACCCTAATGTGGCAATATTTTTTCCAATAACTAAGGAATAAATATTACAAAGAGAAAAAGGGTCATTTAGTGTTTGTTTGGATCGTAATATTAGGAAAACTTGGGTGGAAGATGGGTCGGTAGAATAAGTTAAATTATATTTGTATAAAAAAAATATAGAGGTAATAAGGGGTTTGGAGGAGTGATAAGTGCGAGAAATTCATATATTTAATTATCATAATCTTTCTATTTTGATGTATTTAAACTCTAGTTTTTATGAAATTGGTGAAGAAGCCATGATCTACACAAGTGCTAATGGAATTGCAGGAAGTGGAGAAGAGAAAAGGAAGAAGAGGAAGGAATTGGTTAGGTCGCAGTCACACTTTGTTTAGAAGGCTCATATGCGCAAATAAGCACAATGCGCTACGGTCAGATCGTAGTGGAAGCCATGACCGTAGCGCATCCCTCCATAGCCGTAGCGTGACGTCTCTATGGCCGTAGCACACTAGATCCGGGGCATAGCACACTCTCACGATCGTAGCGCACTCTCCATGGCTATAACGCACCTTTTCCTTGGACTGTAACAGTAGCGAAGGCTCGTTAGTGGTTGGTGGCATCAACTACAGTGATATATAAGGATAATAGGGTTTTAGGGGAATCTCTCTCTCCTCTTTTTTGGATGGAGCCAAAATTTGAGCACTTGTAATGACTTTTAGGAATTCTTGAAGTTTAAGAGGTACATTTAATGTTGTATGTTTGTGACTTTAACTTATGCTGAAGAATTGTGTTTGAACTCGTGATTTTGAATGTTACGATGAATTTCTCCTCTTTTATTTATTTCTCTTTCTCCCCCTCATTATGATGAACTAATCTCTCTTGTTTTATAATTAGATGAAATTTAGGGTTTAATTACTTTGGAATAGTGATTATGCTTGTATGTGATTCTTTTATTTAGTAAACATCTTGTTAAATTCTTGTGAGATTAGCTACCTCATTTGAATTATCCTAAGTTGTTAAGTGATGAAAGTCATCTTAACTAACTATTACACTTTGCTAAATATGATATATGAGTGCTATCTAGAAATAGAAGTGTCTTGTATTGCTTCTTGCTGCTCATGAATATGAATGCAACTAGTGTTAGTGTGAATGCATGAAAGTGTTATTTCATAACCCTAGTTAGAATTGTGTTACCTTGAAAGAGGAATGCATGATTATTAGAGTGAAGCAAGAGTCTAATGCATGTCATATCACTATCTCCTTTGCATGATCACCCTAAACGGATTCAAAATCCTAGAACATTTCTCTCCTATATTTACTCTCATTCTAGTGTTTAATTCATTTACTTCTTTCATATTCATCTTCTTTAGTGTAATTGATAGCCTAGTGTTTTCTCTCCTAACCCTAATCGTCTAGATTACGACTTGAGAACTATAATTCTATTACTTGGCCGCTTCCTCGTGGGATTGATATTTTATTACTACAACAAGGCCCCGTGCGCTTGCGGGACACTTGTCAAGTTTTTGGAGCCATTGCCGGGGAAGTTTGACAATATTAGAATTTTGTTTTCAATTGTTACCTAGATACTTTTCTTTTATTTTTGTTATTGTATGCCAAGCTTGTGTAGGGAATTAGAACCTTTTGACTCGGAAATTGATAGAACTTGCCAAGCAATTCGAAGAGCTAGTAGGCAAAACATGGCCGTGAACCAAGGAGGAGATCCTCAGATTGATCTAGCACGTGAACAAGTTGCCAATGAAGGGAACAACATCAACCAAGCAAACAACCAACAAAGAGCATCACATGTCAGTGCTAATGTTGGTCATCAAGAAGTGATGGATGTTCCTATGAGAGAACTAGCAAGAAGACATTATGGAGGAGCGGGATCAAGTCTTGTGATGTCAAGGATTGCGGCCAACAACTTTGAACTCAAATCTGGCCTCATCCAAATGGTACAACTAAATCAATTTAGAGGAGCTACAAATGAATATCCCACCTCTCATGTGAATAGATTCCTCCAAATTTGTGACACCATCAAAATAAATGGAGTAAACGAGAATGCCATCAAGATGAGACTCTTTTCATTTTCTCCGAGATGAAACTCAAGAATGATTAGACTCTCAACTTCAAGGAGTATTCAACACTTGAGATGATTTGTTTCAAGATTTTATGTCAAGATTCTACCCATCTGGTAAATACTTCAAGTTGAGGAATGAGATCACTTCAAACAAAAGGAGAATGAAAGTTTGGGAGCAGCATGGAAAAGATTCAAGAAGTTGCAAAGATAATGTCCTCACCATAAATTACCGAATTGGTTGTTAATAGATACTTTTCACAATGGATTAACACCAGCAATGAAGTTTAATATTGATTCTTCTTCGGCGAGTGGTTCCATCATGAACTTACCATATGCAAGAGCTTGTGACTTGTTGGATCAATTGGCCGCAAATCATGAAGAATATGACAAATCTCCTTCAAGATGGACATAACCAAAAGATGAAGCTTACAATGTCTTGAGTGCAAAGGTGGACACACTAGTGCAAATGATGTCAAACATGAACCAAGACAACACAAGTTAAGTGGCAAATGTGCAAAGTATATGTGAAGCATGTGGAGGACCTCACAAAAATTATGAATGCCTCCAAGTGGAACAAGCAAACTTTACGGGTAACCAACACCGGACCAACAACCCCTACTCAAATACCTATAACTCCGGATGGAGGAACCACCCCAATTTTTCTTGGGAAATCAAGGAGGATCTTCACAACTACACCAAAGAGCACAACCGCCACCCTGAATGCCACCAAGGCCAACATACCAACAACCATCATATCCGTAATAAGGGTATCAACCGCAATATCATCACATCATCCACAACCGACCCCACAACCTCAAGGCGAGAAGAAATAATCTTGGGATTATGCTATAAAGAAACTTGCCAATGTGACGAGCGATTGATTTGAAAAGATTGAGAAATGGTTAGAATTGTTGATGATTTCAAATAGGAATTTGGATTATCAAATGAGACAACTTGCCAACTCCATCAACTCTAGAGAATAAAGAAGTTTGTCTTGCAAAACCCAAGTTAACCCTAGAGAACAATGCAAGACAATAGAATTGAGAAGTGACACAATTTTGAAGCAACCACAAGCTAGAGCAAAAGACAAGGGAAATAAAAAGATCGAGGAGCCAAGTGAAGTTGCCACCTCCACCATACATGCCTCCTATTTCATTCCCTCAAAGATTGCAAAAGCCAAAGAACGACAAGCAATTTGAGAAGTTTGTGAAACTCTTCAAGCAACTTCACATCAACATTCCATTTGCCGATGCTATTGCTCAATTTCTGGCATATGCAAAGTTCCTCAAAGAAATCATGTCTAAGAAGAGGACACTTGAAGAGAATGAAACCATAGCTCTAATGGAGGAGTGTAGTGCCGTGATCCAAAGAAAACGACCACCAAAGCTCAAAGATCCCGGGAGTTTCTCTATTCCATGCACAATAGTCATCAACATTCCATTTGCCGATGCTATTGCTCAATTTCTGGCATATGCAAAGTTCCTCAAAGAAATCATGTCTAAGAAGAGGACACTTGAAGAGAATGAAACCATAGCTCTAATGGAGGAGTGTAGTGCCGTGATCCAAAGAAAACGACCACCAAAGCTCAAAGATCCCGGGAGTTTCTCTATTCCATGCACAATAGGAGATTTGCATATCGACAAAGCATTATGTGATTTAGGAGAGAATGTCTCTCTAATGCCTCTCCCCATTTGTAGGAATCTTGGCTTAAAGAAATTGATGCTGACAACCATATCCTTATAACTAATCGATCGATCCATTACTTATCCCATGAGGATACTTGAGAATGTATTATTGAAAGTTGAAAAAGTTTTCATACTGGTCGACTTCGTTGTTTTAAATATGGAGGAAAATAATATTATATTGGGTAGGCCATTCTTGGTCACGACGGGCACCATGATTGATGTGAAGAATGAAAAGCTCACACTCGCTATTGGAGAAGACAAAGTGGAGTTCGACTTAGCAAGAGTTTCAAAATTTTCATCTACCACCGACCAAGCCTTCCAAGTAGATTGTGTGGATGAGCTAGAAAAAGAAGCTTGTCAAAAGATGTTGCACCAAGACCTTTTGGAGAGATGCTTATTGAACAAGAACATGAAAGACAGTGACGAAGATGAAGATCATGAGATGCTATGTGCTTTGAATGGTTACACCTTTCAACATCACCAAAAAGGTAAAAACATTGAATAGTTTGGTCTTGGTAAAATAGTTCCTTCCCCTTCTCATGTGTTTGCTCCTATTCTTGAACTAAAACCTCTTCCTCCTCATCTCAAATATGCATTTTCAGGTGAAAAGGAGTCTTTACCGGTGATTGTTAACGCCTCTCTAACCCTATTGCAACTTGATAAGCTATTAAGGGTCTTGCAAGAAAAGAGACAAGCCATAGGTTGGACCATAGCCGATCTTAAAGGTATAAGCCCATCCATTTGTATGCATAAGATTTTCATGGAGGAAGACCATAAGCTAACTATTGAGCACCAAAGGAGGTTGAACCCTAACATGAAGGAAGTTGTGAGGGGTGAAATTTTGAAATGGCTTGATGCGGGTATCATATACCCTATTTCAGATAGTTCTTGGGTGAGTCTTATCCAATGTGTTCCTAAGAAAGGAGGTACGATGGTTGTGAGCAATAAAAAGAATGAGTTAATCTCTACAAGAACCGTCATGGGTTGGAGAGTATGTATTGATTATAGGAAGTTGAATAATGCAACCCGTAAGGACCACTTTCACTTGCCTTTCCTAGATCAAATGTTGGAGAGATTAGTCGGGCATGATTACTATTATTTTTTATATGGCTATTCGGGGTATAATCAAATTCACATTGCACCCGAGGATCAAGAGAAGACCACATTCACTTGTCCATATGATACTTTTGCTTGTAAAAGAATGTCTTTCGGTCTTTGCAATACCCCCGCTACTTTTCAATAGTGTATGATGACTTTATTTTCGGATTTTATTGAAAGAATCATGGAGGTTTTTATGGATGATTTTTCAATTTTTGGTTCTTCATATGATGTTTGCCTCACTAATTTGACTCAAGTACTTGCTAGGTGTGAAGAGTCCAACTTGATGCTAAATTGAAAGAAATGTCATTTTATGGTACAAGAGGGAATTGTCCTAGGTCATAAAATCTCTTCTAAGAGCATAGCGGTCGATACGGCAAAAATTGAATGCATACAAAAACTACCTCCACCCACTTCGGTAAAAAGAGTAAGGAGTTTCCTAGGACATGTCGACTTGTGAAGCAAGCGACTATGTCATAGGAGCAATGTTGAGACAAAAGAAGGAGAAGAAGTTGCACTTGATTTACTATGCAAGTAGAACACTTGATGAAGCTCAAATCAACTATGCCACAACCGAGAAGGAGTTTTTTTCCATTGTCTTCGCCTTAGATAAGTTTCGCCCTTACTTAATTGGCTATCAAGTTATTGTCTTCATTGACCATGCAACCATTAAGTAATTGATGAGCAAGAAAGATGTCAAACCAAGATTGATTAGATGGGTCCTTTTGCAACAAGAGTTCAATGTAATCATACAAGACAAGAAGGGGTTTGAGAACACCTTCGTGAACCATCTTTCTCAATTAGAAGGGCCAAGAGAAGAAACCACCATTCCCATCAATGAACATTTTTCGAATGAAACACTTATAGCCATTGTCATTCTACCTTGGTATGCCGATTTGGTAAAGTACTTGGTAAGATGTATCATTCCCAATGACTTTTCTTATAATCAACGCAAACGACTTTCGTGGTAAGCTAAACATTATTTTGGGGAAGAACCACTTTTGTTTAGGATTTGTGCCGATGGGATGATAAGAAAATGTGTGTCAGAAGATGAGGTCTATGATGTTTTGAGTCATTGTCATTCCTTAGTTTGTGGGGGTCATTTTTCAATGAATAAAACTGTGTCGAAGGTAGTACAATGTGAATTTTATTGGCCAAGTATGCACAAGAATGCTAGGAATTTTGTAGATGCATGTGATAAGTGCCAAAAAGTTGACAATATTTCTAGGAGGAATGAAATGCCCCAACATTCAATTTTAGAAGTTGAATTATTTGATATGTGGGATATTGATTTTATGGGTCTCTTTCCTTCATCTTACAATAACCAATATATATTGGTTGCGGTGGATTGTGTGTCTAAATGGGTTGAGGTCATTGCATCCCCAACCAATGACTATAAGGTTGTCCAAAAGTTCTTGCAAAAAGTCATATTTCCTAGGTTTGGAGTACCTACAACTATAATTAGTGATGGAGGATCACATTTTTGTAATTGATATTTAGATGATCTCCTTACCAAGTATAGTGTCAAACACAAAGTGACCACACTCTACCACCGTCAAGCTAATGGGCAAGTTGAGTTGGCCAATAGAGAGTTAAAGTGCATGCTAGAGAAGACGGTGGGGAGATCTAGGAAGGATTGGGCAACCAAGTTGGATGATGTCTTGTGGGCATATCGTACCGCATTCAAAACACCCTTGTCAATGTCTCCATATTGCATTGTGTATGGAAAATCATGTCACCTTCCTGTTGAGCTTGAACATAGGGCATATTGGGCCATTAAGGAGATGAACATGGACCTCAAGAGTGCGGGGAGAAAAGATTGCTCCAATTAAGTGAGTTGGAGGAGTTGATGATGAATCCTTATAAAAACTATAAGTTGTACAAGGAGAAGGTCAAACTATGGCATGACAAGCATATTTTCCGGAAATTTTTTGAAGTTGGTCAATATTGTTCTACTTTTCAATTCAAAACTAAAGCTTTTTTCAAGAAAATTAATGTCTAGCTGGTCGGGACCTTTCCAAATCACAAAGGTATTGGCCAATGGAGCAGTGGAGATCACATCCGAAGCCACCAGATCATTCATGGTAAATGGACAATGACTTAAGCCTTACTTATTAAATGAAGAAATGGAAGGGCGAAAGACCATATAGATTAATGATCCAGCACAAGACTAATGATCTTCATGTCGAGCCAACAACGTTAAACAAAGGCGCTTCTTGGGAGGCAACCCATGTTCTTAACCTCTTGATCTTTTAATAATTTCTGTTGTATAGATTTCATATTGTGTTTTTATGTTTTGGAAACCCTATAGTGTTGTTTAGTGTGTGTAGGAAACTGATTTTGAAGCTCCAATTTGAGGGATCATAGCCATGAAATGTGCAAGGGTAGCCATGCTCTGTTCAAGTTCACCACAATTCAAATGAGAAGGATTTCATTACGGCCCACATAGTAGACTGTAGCGGCATCAGTGAGAGACCGCAACCAAACAAGTTTGAGTCGTAGTCAGACTCTATTCAAGCACATAGAAATCAAAGGATGAGGAATGCACTACGACCTCCTTCTCAAACCGTAGCGGCATTCTTCCACAATTGTAGCGGCACCTCACTCCATCCGTACCGGTAATTCTCAACCCATAGCGCAAAAATTAATGACCGTAGGTGCACCCAAAGTGCCCTTAGCGCACCATGATTCGACCGTAGCGCAACTTCAAAACCGTAGCACAACGAGACACATAAATATAAACCAGGTGGTGTTCGTCTGATTGTTAATTAACTACTGGACCGACCTATTG
The DNA here is from genome assembly GCA_001647135.1 of Pontederia paniculata. Lineage (NCBI taxonomy): Eukaryota > Viridiplantae > Streptophyta > Magnoliopsida > Commelinales > Pontederiaceae > Pontederia > Pontederia paniculata. The sequence continues at coordinate 4,934 of LTAE01001917.1, read as the reverse complement.
TCTTTCACTTCCCTTCTTTCTTCTTCCTTTCCTTTTGCAGATCAAGAAGCGATCAACTTGAAATCAACAACTAAGGAGATTGTGTGCACTTCTTGAAGTTATTTCATACCATTTGTACTAGAGGGAAGCCACACATACAAGGGAGGCTCTAAAGAGGAGAAAAAGAGAAGGTGCACACCAAGTGTTCGACAAATTGCCCAAGTGAGAAATTCTAGTGAAGTTGACACCAAATGGCACCCAAAAGGAATGCAACCGTAGGTCCGAGGACTAGGGGAGGCCACACACGCCCGAGTGACCAAGAAGAGCATGACGTCATCTTTCGAGACGCCGACCAAAGACATTGATATAGAATGCTTGAGAAGAGAGTTATTGCTAACACTTGGTACATGGACACTCACACCATGCATGAGCTAGGGATTGATACAGACGTGCACTATCTTTGTAACAAGTTGTGATGAAACTACCTCATGAAAACCAAGTGGAGCACATATGAAGTATCCACATTGGAATACTTAAGCTAAGTAAAAGCCAAATTTCTCCACAGAGATGATGATCCTGGAGAAGTCACATTCTGACTTTTCAATCAAGAATACAAGCTCACCTTGGCCAAGTTCAACTCCATCTATCAACTACCAACAATGGGTCAAAGAACAACCACTCATTTATTTTTGGAGTTCAATGGAGAAGAGGTATGGAGGAAGTTGACACACTTTCATTACATTGATGCAGCTCACAACAAAGCCTCATATCTTAGAAATACAACCATCAGATATATGCATAGAATCATTGCTAGCACTATATATGGCCGAAGAGATAGTGGCGGTGTGGTCAGGGACAATGAGCTATTTATGTTTTGGGTAATGAACCATCAACAATTTACACTAAACACAAGAGCTTTTATGGTCAACACATGGTCAAGTAAGGTGGCCAAGATAAAGGGAAAATTATCATTGGTGGACCCATTACACCTATTGCATTGAGTTTGGGACACAGTCTTGATGGTCTCAAGGAGGGATCGGGAGGAGATCACATTGATATTGATAATTATGTAAACATGAGGATGATCAAGAAAGTTGGAGAATGTTGAATCTAGGATTCCGAGAATGTTTTGAATGATCACAAATTTGTAAAGAGAACTCAGCCTATACTGATGAACTTGTTGAGCTGATTTATGTAACAGGATACATACATGTTCAGAGTAGCGGTCGACCTAAGCTGAAGGAATGGACGACCGGTGCACGTGTAATTACATCAGAAAACTACATGTGTGCAGTGGGCGTCCTAAGATATGAAGCGGTCAACCAGCATCACAGGGAGGATATATGTAATGGAGAGCAGAAGCATGAACGATCGACCAAAGATATGAAGATGTCGACCGGTATTAGAAGGGAGTGCATATGGAGCTGAACAATGATATATGGAGGGATCAGAGGTAGACCGGTCGATCAGAGATGAGGAACGAACGACCGGAGGAAAAGGCTTAAATGAG